>CAUYLG010061673.1:0-137234 GCA_963573385.1 Cacajao melanocephalus | reverse complement strand
CCGCCCCGGGGCTTTGGGGCCGTCTCAACTAATATTTGGGGGGGGGGGGGGGGGGGGGGGTGGGGGTGGGTACGGGTTGAGGGGGTGGGGCAGAATTCTTTCTTTGCTTTTAACAAATTGAGTGCTTGGCCAAGTCACTTGACTTCTTGGGATCTGCATTGTCCAGTTTCTAAAATGAAGGAGTTGAACCTGGTCAACGTGTTCCAAAATGTGTCTCTTAAAACAGAAATCTTGAGAAAAATGGAATTTGGGGGTCAGATGGGTTTGGGAAATATAGCATAATATCTGCCCCCTTTCACCCATTCTCCCGTGGTAATTCCAAATCACCTTCGCTTATTAAAGGTTTGGGAGGTCCTAGAGTAAAAAAACCTGCCTAACTTTATTTAACCCAGTATTTCCCAAATGTATTTGCCTGGAGATTCAGTTTTATGTGATAGCTGTTAACCTAGAAATGCTGGCTTAGATATTCATTGAAAAGCCAATAAACATTTATTGAGTGACTACTTTGTGCTAGGAAGCCACCTCTCTGACTATATTACATGAATCTGTGAATTTTATGATTTAGTCAAGTAAGCAGTGTAGGTGGAGATTTTCCTGTAGATTACATCTTTTAATTAATCTGTTCACAGTTTCCAGAAGACACTGATTAGTATCATTAGTGTTTTTTCACATCTGTAGCAAACTTTTTCTTCACTTTATATTGGCGTTCAAATCAGATTTAATTCTTTCTCATTAGCACGGTGAACAGCAGAGGATAAATAGTGTTGACCTCTTGCTGGTCTTAACTCCCCATCTGATCCTAGCTTGGACATACCTTCAGATGCACCAGACTCTTTTGAATATTCATGCAAATTTCATGTATTCATGTCACCCCTTTTTTGGGGTTCCAGATACTTTAACAATTTGGGTAAAATTCAGTTTTGGAAAGGAGAAACTTTTAGTACATGTTTTCTTTTGTGCAGCTGCTGAAAAAAAAATCTGCATCTGGTTATCTAAAAAATGGAACCATGTCTTTTGCCACTTTCACACGAAGGAAAAGGCCATCATATAATCTATCTTTAAAATGTTCTCCCGGGTGTCTTACTCTGCAGAAACTTGAGGAAGTGAGTTTTGACAGAGGGCCTGGTTTCCTTTATTTTAAAGTCATTCTACTTTAGGTTTTCAAAAGAAGACAGGGCACATGAGAGAGAGGGAGGGGAAGAGAATGTACACGGGTCATGGTGAGAAATCCCATTGCCGGTTCTAACTTTGCCTTATATAACATTAGGAGGAAAGACTAGGCAGGAAGTTGGAATCTGCAAGTAAGCCGTTCTCAAATCTGGATTCCGTATTCTTTTTTGTTCTTTTCAATTGACTCAGTGCTGCTGGTTGTAATGCCGAAGTGATAGCTGCTGATAAATATTATCTTTGTGAACACACGGGGCATCAGCAAATGTCAGGTCTGCAGACTAATTTTTTATGCAAGCCCAGCAGATTTTTGTGGATATGGGCCAGGAATTTTAATGAAAGAAAACATCAAAGATGCAAAAGAAATGAGAATATTAGTCAAGGAAGATACACAGCGATGCTCTCCGATAACCCCTGGTATTGACATTAGAACTCTGTGGGAGCAACTTAAATAAACATCTGGACACTGAGTTTAGACATTTTCAGTGACAAACCCCAGACAGATCTTTTCGACTTGCAATAATAAATATTTCAGAGGCTATATGAATCAACTGAAAATCCTGTTTTCAATTATTCTAGTTTTATAAATAGAGCATAGTTAATTATTCAAGTATAGAATTTCTTTTGAAGATTAGGTGAATTTTATATTTCCTTTGTCCATATTATACTTCAGTTTTATTATTCATATCAAATTTATGTCTGTGTGTTCAAAAATAATATAGTTAGCTTGCCAGATACTATTAAATCAGAATCCAGCTGAGCTTGATTTTTTTGTTATTTTATTTTCAGGAAAGACCCTTTTACAGCCCTCAGTACCGCAGTTCCATGAACGTGTTCTGTGCGGCAGCTCCAGCTAAGGACACCCTCGGTAGAAAGAGTGGGAAAATGGGCTTCCCAGCTCTTCTTACCAAACTCTGATTGCTTGGCAGTTTGACCATCACTTAGCCAGGAAGGCACCAGAAAGATGGTGTGCTGGTAATGCTTCAAGAGGGCCGAACTTTATAAAAAACTTGGCGGAAGTAAATATAGCTAGGCAATCAGTGACCAAAGCTGCTTGGATGGGCCTGTTGATTGCTGTTGTAAATTTTATAATATCAATACAGACTTTTCTCTAGAAACTGAACATAAGAAAGGAAAGGGAACTGCGATGAATTGCATCTATTACCTCCAGAGAGCCTGACTGCTCACGTGTTAAAAGTTAGCATCTGTGGCAGATAGTCCTTAATATTTATGATCCACTCTGGCATTGAGAATGGGACATGAGAGGGACACACTGGCTAGAGGCCGGCTTGATAACTCTTGGAGGCTTGTTACCTGGCGTTTGCCGGGGTATACTTTGTGAAATAGTGATGTACACACGTGCTCTTCCTCCCAGCCCCTGAACAGAATGACACTTATGGACCAGGGACTGCTTCATCCTTGGGTCTGACATAGATGCCTTTTTAAAATGCTTTGAAGAAAGAAGTCCTAGTTCTGCTTCTGACACTTTCCGGAGAAGGAAGCTTTAGGTAAGCCATGGTGTTTCTATTCATCCAGTTTGAAATCTATAATTTGATAATAGTAGCTAACATTCGTTGAGCCCCTACTAAATGCAAAACACTTATTAGGACCTATATTAAGGAAATATATGCATATAATATAAAAAGTCAAATAGAACTAGAAGGTTTATCATGAAAAACAGAAATTCTCTTCTTAGTTCCATTCCGTCTTCCCTAAAGGAACTACTTTAGTTCTTTCCAGGTTATCTCCAGATTTCTAAGTAATATGCATATAGTGCTATCGTTTCATTTTTAAGATAGACATTATCTACTGGCTGAAGAATGTGGTTTAGCTCTTATACTCCATCCATTCCCAGTCCCTTACACTTCTGCTCCCCTCATCCTTTCTATTTTTTAATTAAATATTCGGTGTTTTTATTATGACTATAAATAATATTTCTATTAATATTTTCAAAGTATATTGAGTTTTCCTTCTTTACATGAAGTGAGTTTGCTTTGGAATCTATAGTCACTTTGTTTAATTTTCTATGTGTCTAAAAATGAAGTCTCAAACTTTCCAACAGAAGCATAGAGCTCCTTTCTATATTGTCAAATGAGTCAGAGTGTTATTCTGTTCTCTTTGACTGGGAGGCATCCCTGCTGGCATTCTCTGTCCTGCTGCACTCTGGCCTACTGATCTACTACACTCTGTCATTCTGAGACCTCCCTTCTTCGCTCTCACCCAGAGGATTCTCTTTACCTCACTCCTGTATATGATCTACTTTCTGGATCTCATGACTTCATCTTTCTCATTTTTCTCTCAAGTGCTGATAGAACACATCTTTCAGCAAATATGAAAGTTGCAAATAGGCAACATAGGAGGTGAATTTTTCCATACCTTGTATGTTTGATGGTTTGGTTTGTAGTTTGGCTGGGTATAGAATTCTAAATCATCCTCTGAGCCCCCCTGCTTAGGATCTGCAATGCATTAATGACTACTGTCTTTTAGCTTCTAGTCATGGAGGAATTCAATGGCATTCTAATTCCAAATCCTTTACATGTGACTTCCCTCACCCCTTTCTCACTCTTATTCTCTCTTCTGCTCTCAACATTTAAGTCTTTTTTTTTTAATCTCTAAGATATTAAAATTCCATGATGAACTCTCTCACTCACTTTGGTGTGAGCACCCTCCACCCCCCCCCCCCTTTTTTTTGTGGAGATATGGGGAGAGCTGGTGGTTGTTGGGCTCATTCCATCTAGGAATGCCTGTCTTAATTTCTGACAAATTTTTCTTGTATTAGTTGATAATTTACTCTTTCCCAGTTTCTGCCTTCTTCTGTTGGAACTTTGGCTAGTCAGATATTGGATCTCCTGGATAATTACTATAATATTTTAAATCATTGTAGTTTAAAAAAATTCTCTCTTTGAATTATCTCTGTTTCTTTCAAGTGATTCTCCCTTGCCCCGCCCCCAACACCTCATTTGCTTTTGGTCTCTGTCATGTTAGAGGCTTTCTAATCTCTTCTATCCTTGCCATTGAGAGAATTACGAAAAGGCTCGGGGGAGGTTCTGTGAATGGGCCTGGAGTGAGGGGGTACCCAGCCTTTCTTTAGGAGATCCTCAGATGTCAGCATCTGTCACTCTATCAGTTTCTTTGGAAAGTCCCCTGCCTTTAGGGTGTGTCCCTGGCTGCCAGCACTTGGGGCATGGTGCTAGACCCTCACATTCAGCCTGCAGTCTTTCACTCTGTTCCCCTATTTTAGATAAATCGCCTCATGCTTCCTTCACTGTGCACCCTTGTGTATGCTTGAGTGTCTACTGAGTGTCCTTGAGTTTGCCCCTCTTTGGTCTCTCTCACTAGCTGCAGGGGTTGGATGAAGAGGCATGGGGGCCTCTCCACACTTCATGGACATCATGAGCAGATCCTATGGTTTTGTTTTGGCCCACCTCTCATTCTGGCTTGCAGAGGATCTCACCGCCTCTCTCTCTAACCTTTCTAGGGTTCAGTGGTGTAAACTGGCTTGCTTTGTATTGGTTTTTCTCTTCTGCAGTTACCTAATAGCTTTCTTTACACTAGTGAATGGGTAGATGAGTTGGTATTTTTCCTAATTTTTTTATCAGTCTGTACTCATTTCAGCAGGGCTGCAGGGTAGAATGAACTTAAATGCATGTTTCAATCTGCAGTGTCTAAGTAGAAGTCTTAAACAATCAATTCAACAACCTTATAACGTGAGTATTATCCCCATTTTACAGATGGTGAAACAAGTGTAGTGTTGGCCAGACAGTTAGGAATTGAGAGAGTTGGATCATTAGGCCAGATCTGTCTGACCTCCTGCCTTGGAGGAGTGAACTTAGTCATCTCCAGAGCAGTGGTTCTCAAGTCTATTTGACATTACAGACACCCAGGGAGCTGTAAGAAATGCTATTAACTAGGCTACACTGAAACCAATTAAATCAGAATATCTAAGGTTGAAATCCAGGCACTGATATTTTTTACAGCTCCCCTGGGAGATTCTAATGTGCATCCTGGATTGAGAACTGATGCTGTGAATGTTCTTCCAGCTCTAGGATTCTATCACTTCCTTTCAGAGCAGAGGATTAGCGTGCATGTGACAGTCGGAATCTGTCTGGGAGGCTCCTGGGGCCATTTCCTCAATCGCTCTCCATCCTTTCCTCTCGTGCACTTTTTTACTGGCTCTATTCAGATAGAGATGTCAGATTCAGCAAATAAAAGTACAGGACACTCAGTTAAATTTGAATTTCACAGTGAAAACACATGGACACAGGGAGGGGACATCACACACCAGGGCCTGTCAGGGGTTGAGGGGCAAGGGGAGGGAGAACATTAGGACAAATACCTAATGCATGTGGGGCTTAAAACCTAATGGATGTGGGGCTTAAAACCTAGATGATGAGTTGATAGGAGCAGCAAACCACATGGCACATGTGGACCAATGTAACGAATCTGCACATTCTGCACATATATCCCAGAACTTAAAGTTTTTTTTTAAAAAATCTGAATTTCAGATAACAATGAATACTTTTTAAAAGTATAACATCCATGTAATATTTGTGACATACTGTGCTTTTACTGAAAAATTGTCTGTTGATTATTTGAAATGCAAATTGAATGGAATGTTTCGTATTTCATCTGGCCACGCTGTATTCAAAGCCTCAGTGTGCAGAGCAATGGTGGGAGCGTTCCTCTCGAAGTAGCCCACCTTCAGACCCTCTGCGCTCCCTAGGCTCCCCCGGGCATGGCCGCCCCTCCTGGAGGAGAATCCAGTGCCTGGTAGAAATGATGCTCACATTTTGCTTCATTTCCCTCTCATAAGTAATAAGTTCATATTGCTCAATGACAGCTTAAAGGCAACCTTTTCCAATATATCTTCCCCATGTTTTCTGCTGTCCCCATAGCATTTTGTTTGGTAGTCATTAACAGTTGCAGTTACAGAGTTTCATAACCCATGTTGTGAGATGGCACCTGCCTGCCTCCGCCATGTGACTGAAAGCATCTCCAGGGAAGAGACCTTGTCATTCACCTTCCTGTGCCCTCACCACTTGTGTCTACACGTTTCCAGGGTGTGGTAGTGGGACATGGGGGCACTTAGGAATGTGGTTGGGACGTTATGTCTTCATTGCCCTTAGGCTTCTCCCCCAACCCCTAACAGCCTTCCCTGGCTTTGGCAAATCTCCTTTTCCTGGCAAGCAAGGCACTAGGGCAGACACCTTAAGGAGGCACTCACTCTCCGGGAAGTACAGGTTCAAGGTCAGTATGTGCATGACCCTGAGACTGAGAGGCACCTTAAATCTTATACCCCTTGCTTAGCTTGCGTCACCCTGGGCTGGCCCTGCCTCTTTGAGAAGGCAGCACTCACCCCTTGGCACAAAATAAAACAGGCCTTAGATCACTTAAGCAGCAAGGTGTGTTTCACAAGCTCCATGTGCTTGGTTTTTGTCACCCTTGCCCATTCAACGCATGTGGATGCTGAGGTCTGTTCCTTTGGTAGGACCTCATTGCATTGCCAGCACGTGAGAGTAGCACAGAAGAGCCTGCAGATAAATACTTATTGGCAGTTAAGAAACTGCAGTAACAATGAGAATCAATTCCTGTCCTCAAGGTATGTAAGAGTCTTATACCTTATGGTATAGTCTTAATTATATACCGTTTATATTATATGCCTCTCTGTTAACACAAACATATTCCCTTCAAAAAGAAAAGAAAAATCACAAGGCTTTCTATTCAGCATTATCTTGAACAGAAATAGGATCACTGATGCCCTTAACAGACTGTGTTGCTGTAGAAGGCCCTTAACCTTGCGGACCTTGGTTTCTTTGTTTGTACAATAACGGGGGATCAGATGAAACAATTTCTGGGACCCCTCTGTATTTTAAAACTTCCATAATTTCTCTATCTTCATATTTTATTGTCTACTAAACTGGTACTTAACTCTTATGAAGCAACAAAAATATGTCAATTTTGGATATCTTTCTTGGTTCATCACTTAATCTAGTTCCATATCCTGACATACTGCTTTGTCTAAAACCTATATTTTAATTTTTTTAAATGCAATTTATCCCTTATAACTCTTTTTCATGTCCCATAAAAATGATGGATAAGGGAAGGGAGATAAAGCTGCAGATCAAACTGAAATTCTGATAATCTAATAAATGCTTTGAGCACCAATCTTGCAGTTTACGACCTCTTGCCAATTGATTTATGGCCTTGTGGTAAATTTTCTCTCCCACTTATCAAATATTTATTGGACCATCTTGTTCTTAACAGACAAAGTACTGTATAAAACATCTGTCAAAACAAAAGCCAATTCAATTAAATATCTTTTACTTCCAAATCTACTTCTCTGGTTCTCTCCAGCACCCAGATTGTAAAACAACAAGCTGCATTATGCACAATCTTTGGGCAAGTTTTCAGAAGCAAAAAATGGACACCATTAAAACTAAAGTTCATCTGAAAGGAGTGAAAAGTCCCCATTTACTTCACAGTGGAGGGCTGGCCCACCCAGTGATTCTCTTCACCAGTAATGGCTCTCTTACTCATTTTCCCCGCAGAGACCCTATAATTTGCAAGATTTTCTTGAGAAACAAACTTCATTTACTTGGTAGTCGCTCGTTTATTATTAATCCAAAGATGTATTCACCACCAGCTCCCCTTGATAATCCACGTCCAGTCACAGAGTTGACTTAATTCCAGCTAAAACAAAGGAAAATAAATGTATGTACAATTTCTTTTGGCATTTTGAAATACTAAAATAATCTAAGGGTCTCTCTGTTACTGTCTTTGAAGAAACAGCTAAGCGCGTGTAAACTGAGAAATTTTTCACTCAGATTCTCTTTTTTTCTACTGTCAAGTCCAACCAGAATAAAAAGAAAAAAGCATTGAATTTTCTAAGAGTGGCAGTGGTAAGAGGGAACTCTGGGCTTTTTATAGCAGAGATTCACATCTGTACTTCTTTGAACATTTTCTTTGTGTGTGAGTGGGAAATGCTCAAATTCGTGTCCTCCACCCCTCTTTTTGACCTGCAAACCTCCGAGCTACGTTCTGAAGGTCAGTTTATGGAAGATGTGAATGTGTGGCTTAGTGAGCCTGACTCGAAAGATTTTCATAGTTTAAATTTCTCCAGAATTCAAGGTTCCAATATTATTGTTGTTGCTAAATGCTCCCCAAATGTAGCACGGATCAATGACATATTGAAAGCATATGTATGTTTACCTCCATATTGATGTCATTTCCTATAACATTGGGAATTATATGTGAAGTGCAGGGAGGCAGGGTGCAAGCGAGGAGATTTGACAGGCAGAAGTAAATGCAGAATGTATTCCAAGAGATGACTCCATAGGGTTTTCAATGCTAATGTTGAAACCTGAAATATACACTCGTCTTAAAGAAAAGAAAAAGCATCACTAGCTCGGAGCCATTTTCTTTTCCATGTATGAAAATTTCTTTCCCGTAGGAAATTTTGAAAACAGTCTTAGCTGGAAAGTCATATTAATTGCCACAGTCATAGCTAGTTTCCCCCTGCACTTAACCTTTCAATAGTGATAGTCCCATTGTCACAGGAAGTAGGGATAGAATAGATAACTTTATTCAACAGATTTTCAAACTTGTTCCCTTCTACCTTTTTTACATAAGTTCCCTTCCTCACAACTGAAGGGAAAAGAAGGAAAAAAATGCAGGTTAGAATAATACAGATGTGGAGTTTTGCAAATGGTGCATTTTCGTCATCTCTGGCCTAGGTGCTCCGAGTTCCTCTGTGGCCAGCATGTGTTTTAATTTCTACCTTTAAAACTCAGCCACTGAAGGCCACAAGTGGTTTTTTAAACCTTGCAAATTGTCCTTGGGCATTTAGCATTTTAAATGTTAGCCCTGTGTTTCTCTAACACTGGAAAAGAATCCACTGAAAGCAGATGGACTTGCAAGTCCCTCCGTTTGACTCCTGCTGTCCTTGGGCCCCCTCCTGGCAATGCAACCTCCAGAGCAGGTCTAGAGCAAAACTGGGAGGAAGCAGTTTGCAGAGAGGTTGTGAAGTCGTGACTTGCCGTGCCCGTTTTCCCTGCCTTCTTCCTGGGTGCAGCACAGCTGCACCAAAAGCTGCCCACTCAGAGCCCACTCAGGGCCCTGCCTGCCTGTCCCAGCTGCGGTCCTCACTGTCCTGCTTTCCATGGGCCCAAGACTCCTGACCCCGGGAGAGCAGAGGCTCCCAGATCAATTAACCCCCATCTGGTATTTACTGGGTAAATGATATTGGGCAAGTTGCTCAGCTTTCTCTACCTCGACTCCTTACCTGTGAAATGGATTTTGTGCAGATCAAATAATGAGATCCATGTAAAGCTCTTAGTAGAGTGCTCAGTACCTATCAGGGGTACAGGAAATGTTAGTTCTCATTATTTAATGTGATTAACAACGTTGGAGCGGAAGTGACCGTGTGTGATAACGCCTCAATATTTTTCTTTGCGTTTCCACATCCAGATGCGTTAGGCAAGAGTGTAGAACCCCCCGGACCCTGACTTCCTGCCATTGTGGGAGGCTGCCTGAGGCTGGAGTGTGTGAAAGGGAAGGAGGCCTTGCCTGCCTTTAGCAGCCAGAGCTTGAAAGGCCACAAGATGGCGGTGAAGTACACCAGAGAGGGCTCATGACGGTTCCTGGAGCTCCTTCTTGCCGGGGGCAGAGCCCTGGGGATACAACCCCAGCAAGACAGAGCCTGTTCCTGCCCTCACGAGGCTTCTGGTTTGGCAGTGGAGAGAGTAGCAAACAAATCCTTGCCCTGCGGTTCTCCAGCAGGGGTTCTCTTGTTTGTTTGTTTTTTCTATTTTACTGGCTGCATGCACCCAACCCAAAGTTTGGGTTCCTTCTCCCTGCTGTCCACTGAGCCCTGTCTGTCATAAGTCCCCACTACACTTTCAGGCTCTGGTCCTTGAGCTCATCCACCCCCTTAACGAAGTCTGGTGCCTGTAAGTATGCACAACCAGCAGAGAGAGAATTTGTTTCGTCCTGCAGATTGTTCATGAGGTTTCTCAGTCTGGACTTTTCAGGTTAGGGTCAGACTCAGTGGGGCCAGTTCCTAGGAAAGCTCCATCTCCCTAATATTCCTACTGAAAAGTAGTTTCAGGAATTCAGATAACATTGGTTGAACTTGCAGTATGTGAGAAGCACGGTGCTAAGCACTCGATATGCAAGATCTCAGTTGTCTTAATCAGCCTTTGAAATAGGTACTAAATTTACCCTGATCTTATAGATGAGGAAACTGAGGCTAAACAACATGCCCAGATGTCACAGTTTGTCAGCTGCAGAGCTGGGATCTGAATTCCATCTCGTGTTCTCTCTGGTTCCATGCAGCTTCTTTGGGGGCACAGGCCCTTCTTTGCTGGCTTGAAGGTTGCCATTTCTGATGTTCAACCTCTGGCCCATCCAACGCCTTGTCTCTTTGACATTCAAGGCCTTTCTCAGCCGGGAAGCAGCCAGCCCTCTGCCCCCGAGACCTGTGTCTTGCCTGCTTCCCTTCGGTCATCCCAGTCCACTCTCCATGCTGCCCCACTGGCTGGGTACCCTGGTCCCACCTCTGCCAAACGTCTCTATACCCTCTCAGGGGCGGCTCAAATGGCATGGATGGCTCCTCTCTTTTACCTGGCTCTCCAGGACCGCCTCCTTCGCGTCTCCTGCCACACTGCACACTGGCCTTTACAGGTTTTGTCTTTGCATTTGAAGGGTCAGCTGTGCAAGCTCTTGTCTAGCTGTCTATTGTCCTATGACTCCTAGCACTGAGCACAACGCACTGAAGGCACAGTTTTGCCTCGAGCCCAGCGCTTGCCTTCCCCATTCAGTAGATGTGGTGAAAAGCTGAACTACGGGTATCCCGCTGATCCAGCCACAGTGGGTGATTACTGCTGGTTTGCTTGAGTTTCACTGTGGCCATGTTGACCAGTCAGTCAATAAATAAACTCCAGGAAACCACTGACAACCCATGGCATGATGCCTCCTTTGGCACGATCCATTACAAAATGTGCCACATTTGTCACTTGTCCTACCTCTTCTCTCGGGAGCCCAGTGATCTGTCGCTTGTCCTCGAACACTGTCCCAAACCTGCTTGCAGAACCATCATTCACACTCAGGCGTGACCAAGTGATAGTGCTCCTTTTGCTCCTTTTGGTGGGGGCGTGCAGTCTGTTTTAACTGGAGCCAAAGCTGAAGCTAAAGGAAAGAAGGGTCGATGGAGAGCTGGCAGACAATCTCAGGCAAGAGACCATGCCTACCTCCAGGAATTACATCTAGGCCACCTGAGTTCATCTTTAGCTTGATTTTTGATATTCCCTAAGGGATAATTTTCTGCAGAAAGATCTTAGGGTGGGGAGGCTGGGGCGCTGCTGTGAGAGTTCCTTTACCAGCTGATAAGTATGTCTGTCAGCTCCCAAAGAAAGGGGTGCCCCATAACCTGACCTTGCGCTTCTCCTCTTACCTTCTGGGCAGCTCCTTCATGGGCTCCTTCGCTTCCTCTCAGTCTCCAACAATGGGCTTCTTTCAGCCCCGGCCCCTTCCCTTTGCCATTTCCCTCCCTATGAGCTCGTCTATTCTCATGGTTTCATTAGCACCTCTTTGTGGTTGATGTACGAGTCGACCTCTGCAGCCATGACCCTTTCCTGTGTATCAGACCGCATTCCCAGCCGCTGACAGGACATCTCCACTCTCAGGTCCAAAGGCCCCTCAGTGTGCCCAAGGCAGCGTCCTCCATCCTCTCTCTCCCCTCAAGATGGCTTCCTCAGTGGGCATCCATTCAAGCAGGCCTCCCGCCAGGCTTCCTAGAGTTCCTGGCTAGCAACTTTGGAGTCAGTTATCAAGTCTATTGAATGCCAGTCGTGCATCCAGGTATCCGGCTTGGGCTAAGGGTAGAAAAATGAATTAAAGTCACTGAGAGACCTTAAGGGACTCAAGCTAAAGAAGAGAAAAGCTCAAAGAATTCAAGACAATCACACGATTGAGAGAGGTGTGCAGAGTGGTATGGAGGGAAGCATTCCATAAATGCTTCTCAGTGAGGAGGTCTCAGTCTTGGCTGGTCTTGCCTTTCCTTCCTGTCCCCACTGCCACCATGTTGTTTTAGTCTCCTGTCACTCACGACGTGATTAACTGCAATGGTCTCTTCTCTGTCGCCTTTACGGTAAATTTCTCTTCATTGCCAGCTAATTTTCCCAAAATACTGCTCTTGCCAACTCGCAAGAAAAAAATCCACCTCGTGCTCCATCCTTTCTCTGTAGCCGTATCAGAGTGATTAGCATGTGAGCTCTAGCGTCGGGCTCACCGAGCGAGACTCTCAGCCCTCCTACTTAACGGCTCTGTGACCTTTGACAAGACACTTAAACTCTCTGTGTGCTCCACTTTCTTCATCAGTAAAATGGGGATAATCATAATACGTACCTTACAGAGTTGTAAGGATAGAACGAATTAATACAGGCAAAAATGTTAAGCCCTGAGTAAGTGGTAGCTATTATTATTGTTCTTTCCTATTGCTTCTGAGTATAAGGGGCTCTCTGTTCCTCTGAGGCCTCCTCAAAAGCCTTGGGGATTTTTCTCTCTGTTCTCCATGGTGATACCCTTACGCAAAACGCTGGCTTTTCTGATTATACTGTTCCCACCCAACTCAGAGCCAGCTCGGTCCCCTTCACTTGCATGAAAATGTTCCCCGGTACCTGAAATAAACAAAACTCTCTTTACAAAAACACACGGTAGGCCAGATTCGGCCCGGGGATTGTAGTTTGATGAGCCCCAGCTCCAGATGAGAGTCAGTTTGCTGGAGAAATTCACTGCTCAGCCAGCCTCTCCAAAATTTCCTCCCAGGAGCAGACGCCTTCCTCGTTGTTTGGACTGGAGTCAGCCCCGGCGAACGTTTAAGTGGCCTGGAGAGCTAAGGTGAGCAAGTGCTCCTTGTCTGACAGCTTTGTTCCTGAGATCAGCCAGAGCAAGGGAGGATGGGACCCAGGGGGCTGAAGACATTTAAGCAAAAGAAAACCAGAAGTTCTTCTCATCCCTTTCTTCCTCCCTAACCCACGGTCCATTCCCGCTGCCCTCAGCCCTGGTCCCAGAGGTAAATAAATAGACGTTTTATAACCACCTCGGACAGATTTTTGTTATTAAGAAAGGAAATTAAAAGTCTCTTAAGTGTAGATAATGTGGAGCTTGCTAGACAAATTGACAATAGCCAGGAAATTTGAAACGCAGGGCTCTAAGCTCCTCCACCGGAGTGTCTTTCATTTGTGATCTCTCTGAGCTGGCCTGGCTTCCGGGTGTGATGGTGCAGTCTCGAATGTTCTGTCAGTGGACGCCGAGCTTCTCTGTGAGAAGCACATTCTGTGGGCTGTGCCGCTTTGCCCCGCATTGATGAGGCATTTGTGAGGGCCCTTCCTGCCCCTCCGGCCCCACCTCCCCTCTTTCCTCCTTGAAGCTTGCGGGAAGGCAGTCAACTCCCCAAAGAGAGCCCAAACCCCTAAGCTCGGGGCCACCCTCTTTTAATGGAATCCTCTTTTGAGGGAGACAGAAACGTTCCTCCGGGGAACTGTCCTGCTTTCGTTCTCTATAACCCCTTTAGTTGTCACCAGGGGAGTAACTATAATTTAAATCGATGGGTACTTGGGAGAGGGCGAACGATTTGCCCTCCCTTAGCACTTGACATTTTGAAGATCGGACAGTGAGAGGTGACTTTGTTTATTTATTGAGCTATTCTGGCTTAGTGCTTAGAGGAGTTCCTGCCAAGAACTGAAAGAAACCTCCTTTTTGGATTATATCTTTAAGCGCAGATTGCTTTCTTACTGGTCAATATTTGGGGGCAAAATTCAGTGACAGCTTGTTCATTTGATACTGCATACATTTTCCTCTATCTCACTGACTATGCCAGAAAGAAATGCTGTCTTTAGTATTCCCGACATCTGGTCTTAATATTTGAAAGTCTTTGTTTCATGTACTTTTTTGATAGACAACATTTTTTGTGGAGCATTTTGTTATTAGACTATGTGAAATGTTGATATTAATCTCAGCTGCCCTGGTCTTCATGGAACACAAGGCCAATCTGAAACTATCCTTGGGAGCATCTTTGGGAAAGTAGTTTGGGGGTCAAGCAATGTATTTTGACGTCCTTCCAAGGGCATTTGACTGTGTTTTGTGGAAACACTTTGTGCATTTAACCCGGAGGACCGCTAGGCAGGTTTGCCGCTCACATCAAATCTCTCCAACCAGTATATCTGATGCTACTACGGCAGGAACATTTTGACAGGTTCAAAGAACAGATGTCAGGATTGACCTCCTCCATTCCGTGTTCCTTGGCCCAAAGCAACTGAAAGGCTCCGTGAGTAGAGGGCTGAGTTGTGTTTTGAAGGGGCCTTCAACCTTTACTGGATCTGAGTGGACATAAAAGCTGAGGCCCATTCTCAAATAGGCTGGCTCATGCGGATCTTTTTCTTTTCTTTTTTTTTTTGAGACAGGGTCATACAGTGGCACAATTTCGGCTCACTCTGCTACTTTGGCTCAAATTATCCTCCCATTTCAGCCTCCTGGAGTAGCTGAGATTATAGGGGCACATGACAACACCAGGCTAATTTTTGTATTTTTGTGGTTTCATCATCTTGCCCAGGCTGGTCTCGAACTCCTGGACTCAAGTGATCTGCCTGCCTTGGCCTCCCAAAGTGCTAAGATTACAGGCTGAGCCACTGTACCTGGCCCCATGCAAGCAGCTCTACAGACTTGGCCAGGTCTGCTTGCAAATGGGCACTCAGCATACGCAGAGTGGTATCTACTGTCACTGTTAGCTGCTCTAGGAAAAGAACGTACTAATGAGAGTAAAATGTGAATTAGGGTGGTATGGAAGAATGTGGGATGAGAAGGTATAGTGAAGTTGAGGCAAGGAGATGTGACAGTCACCAGCATTTCAGACTTGGAAATTCTTGGACCTGGCTAAGGTCACAGAACTAGTTATTATTAACTAGACTAGATTATGGGACCAGAGTTGGGTGTCTCCACTTACAAATCAGCTGAGACCAGAATAGAGAATCTGATCATCCCTGGTCAGAAATGCTGGTTGCATTTACACATATTTTTTCTTTTTCATGTAAATTAACAGTGTCAGTAAAACTTCCTAATGCAGATTCCCTAGATAAGTGGAGAAGAGCCAAGACCAGGACGTTGAGAACACTAGGGACGTAGTCAAGTACTGACTTCTGCAGAATAGCTCCCTGAAGCCACGTCTTTTCAATCTTCTTTCCATTGCAGCTGCTTCAGAATTGCAAGAGAATACTATGGTCCTGTGTGTGTTTGTGTGTGTTTGTGTGTGTGTGTGTGTGTGTGTGTAATACAAGTCTACTTTGAATTAAACTTCGTTACTGTGTTCTTGATTCTCAGATGCTCTCTTCTTAAGTTCACTGAAGAAGAAAATTAAATAGAAAGGCACATAGTATAAGAGAAATTTATCATCCAGTTGAATAAATTAAGGTAGAAACCCTGGATGAAAAAAATCCCAGAGCATTCTTGGTCATAGTTTAGTGGTGTCTCAAAAGAGAAAAGATCTCGTGATCCCCAGGATGGATATTCATTTTGGCAACAACTCATAAAGACTTCTTATGAAGTTACAGGGTGCTGTTGGAACCGTGGTGGTCTTGCCCAACTTGTTTAAATTCTACTTGTGGACAAAGAATCTCCAAGATATGTGGTTAAGAGAAATGAACAAGGTGTAGAACAGGGTGCATAGTCTATGGCTATGTGGTTAAAGTTAAAAAGAACATTCGTAACTGTGTATATATTGAATATATAAGGAAAGATATACAAAAGCTGGCAAGCTTGCATCAGGGAAGATGAGCCCAATGGCCAGGGTCCAGGGTAGGAGCGGGACTTGCTTTTTACTGTGCAGTCTTTTGTATCTTTTGAAATTTATACCATGTACCTGCATTATCAGGTCGAAAAAATAGTTGAAACCAATAACTGGAAAATAACTACTTAATGAGCCCTCTGTCTACCCTTTTGGAACCCAGCTTTCTAAAAGAAGACAAAACTTACCAAACCAACTTATAGAGAAAAGTACTCTCACCCCTAGCTCCTTTTCATTCCCCTGGCTGACCTACTAGCAGAACCATCCCCCAATACCAGGATTTTTAATATAGTTAATTTTTTTTACTTAATTTTTCTTTTCTGTTTTGATAACCACTTTCTGTAAAATAATAACTTTTTTCAAAACTTGGCTCATATCCCCTTTTATGTTAGCAGTTCTCACATTGAAAAACTGCCTGCAGACTGATAGATATCAAAAAATTTTCTGTTTAGGCAGACAGCTGTAAATGCATGCAAACAGGTGCCTCTACGTGTGGAAAGAAGACATGCTCAATTATTTGGAGTCCACCTGCAGAGGAACCAAGTAGTCTACAGAAGAGTGAGGCAGGCTCTGCCCTGAAGGCCAGGGTGAAGGCATATAGCTAATGATAAAATAAATGAACGTGACTTTCTAAAAATGTCATGGGGGAGAAGGAAATGAGGAGGAAGGGAAAACTGGCCTCTATAATCCTGTAATGTTACAAATATAATTGCCATGTGACTCAGATCTTCTCAAAGGTTAGAGGGCATAGGTCTTTTTTTCATGGTGTATCTTTGTCATTAGAAGAATAATAATTTGGAGGAAATGATTTCACCCCAGAGTTTAAATTCCTCTGTCACTGCCTCATTTTCTTCCATACATCCATAGGAATCTCCTGGGAGTGAAGTGGAGCCTGTACATTTCCTAGAGGCTTTTAGGGGTTCTGGTTTGGATCTACAGTGTTACTCCCTTGGGGACAGAAAGTGTGGACAGGGCACAGGCGCGGGGACAGCTCGCTCTGTGTCTCATTCCTGTCCTGCCACTTTCTAGCTGTGTAGCTTTAGATAAGCCATGGGACATTTGTGGATTTGAGTTTTTGCGTCTGTATAATGAGTTACTAATACAAAGCTGGAAAGGTGCTAAGCGGACAGAGTGTGAAAATTGGTATCCAGCTCTAAGAAGCGTTTCCCCTCCCTTTGCAGAGAGTGCTAGGAGGGAGACTGCTGTCCCCACAAAGGCTGCAGCCCCATTCCGGTTTCCAAGCTGCCTGGGTGAAAATGACAGGATCCTGACATTCTATGGAAATTGATGAGTGCTTGCTCAAAGGTCGATGATATGCTGCAGATGGCATCACCTGTTGGAGACAGAGCTTTCTCAAGAGCGGCTTTAATTTCCTTCCCGAAATGCTATTTCACAGTCTCTCAGTAGATGTCAGCAGCACAGCAAACATCTCTGTGCCCATCATGGAAGCAGGTTGGTTCAAAAACTTTTGCAATTGAAAAAAAACTCAATTATTTCCTTTACAGTTTTCTTCAGAAGTCCCAGAACCAAAATGGTAAGATCTAGTGGCTTCAAAGTCGATTCTTGAGAGGATTACCAAGGGTGTGTTTGCATTTTAAACACAACCTTTTATTCTTTGTAATGAAAACATCACCCCTGAGATAGTTAGGGATTATAGCAACCTTTTTGGAATTTTCTGCAAGTTTATCTCACATTTACACTCTAGGCAAGAGTGAAATAAAAGATGTCCAATATTTTGCTTTTTCCTGTGAAGTAAATCAAAACCCTGGGAATGTTTTCCCCTAGGTTAATTAACTGCTGTCTTCTCATCTATTTCTTCATTATATTCAGTTAACCCTCTGACTGCTACCACAGACAACTGCCATGAGCTCAGAGAATAAGGCAGAGAGCCGGGCGCGGTGGCTCATTCCTGTAATCCCAGCACTTTGGGAGGCCAAGGAGAGTGGATCACGAGGTCAGGAGTTCGAGACCAGCCTGACCAACATGGTGAAACCCCGTCTCTACTAAAAATACATAAATTAGCCAGGTGTAGTTGCATGTGCCTGTAATCCCAGCTACTTAGGAGGCTAAGGCAGGAGAATTGTTTGAACCTGGGAGGTGGAGGTTGCAGTGAGCTGAGATCCTGACAATGCACTCCTGGGCGAGACTCCATCTCAAAAAAAATAAATAAATAAAAAAAACAGGAGGGCAGCATTCTCTCATCAGAATGAAAGGGATGATTTGAGCTACTTGGGAGGCTGAGGCATGAGAATCGCTTGGGCCCGAGAGGCGGAGGGTTGCAGTGAGCCCAGATCCTGCCAGGGCACTGCAGCCTGAGCAACACAGCAAGACTCCATCTCAAAAACAAAAACAAAGAATAAAAGGGATATTTTGAATTTGTGCTCTAGCAATATTTTGACGTGATGTCCACCCAGGATTTGCTTATGGCATTTCTTCTCTAAGCCGAGTCTCCTTCCTGCTCCCTCCATTCTTGCCTGCTGAGCCATAGGTACGATAGGAGCCAGGTCAGCACTGCTAAAGGTGGGGACGTCTGTATTGATTTACCTACGCTTTGGTCCCCAGTAATATATAATTTAGCTACAAAACTACTTGAGATTAAATTGGCTCTTGGGTTTTACATTTACCTTGCCTCTGTTCCTCATGGCTTTTTACTGTGAGGAAGTTTGCTCCTTGATGCGTCATTTTTTTGGCATTAATGTTACTTTCTTGCTGTTGCATTTAGATAGTATGTCTTTTGATGACTGCATTTTTCAGTGCCCCCTTCAATTTTACACCCAGGGGGTGCCTCACTTGCTCCCCCAGTCCTGGCCCTGGGAAGAATCCACCAATAGCTTGATCCGCAGTAGAGAGGGCCCCCCACCGGGCTTCTTAGAGGCCCTGTGGGTTCCCAGATGGGCAGTGTTGTCGTGCCCGCTGTCTTCAGAAGGAGTTAGGCTTCCTCGGGAGAAGGCTCCCGCGCCGCAGGACTGAGTGCGGGACTCGCTGGGCCTGTCGGGGGAGCTGGAGCCCGTGTTTCCGCACACAGCAGGCAGCTGCTGATTGCCCATCTCAGGAAATGCTGGGGTCCCATAGGAGTCAGCTGATGTAAACGCCTACAGCCTTTTGGTGAGAAAGCAAAAGCAGTGTGTTTCTCCATTTCCAGCATTAAAATTAAGCAAAACCAGAATTTTTTTTTTTTTTTTTTTTTTTGGTACGTGGAGGCAGCAGTGCAAATGCCTGTTGTAGGCAGCCGGGAAAAGGGGGCAGAGGGTGGGTCTTGCCCGGCGCTCGGCAGTTGCTAGCTGGCAGCCGCAACAGTGTTGCTCCTCGGACCCAGGGCCAGAGCTGGCAAGGAATAAAGCTGAGTCAGTACGTTGTGCCAGGAGCGTGGCTGGGCGGAGACCCCACCGTGAGGGTTGCCGTCTCGCTGTGCCCCAGGCTCCTTTGGATCTGGAACTGCAGGTGGACGTTCACACTCCTTGTAGATTTCTTATTGAAAAGGCAAGAGTGGATTCCAGTGTTGTTATCAACATGGTGTGATGAAACAGGGTCAGACTTGGATGTAGCAGCCCTGACTGCTGGCTCAGCCCTACTCGTGGCGGGTTGAACAAGTCAATGGGCTTCTGGGAGACTCACCCCCAACCTGCAAATTGGGGGGAATAGAATTTGCCCTGCCCACCCTAGAGATATTCGTGAGGCTTGACTGGTTAATATTTCCAAAGGTGAAGGTATGCATAAGGTATAAAGACGGCACAAACAGAGGCTTGATTGTTGTGGTGCTGGTTATTGTTATTATCATTTGCTCCCACTCACAGTTTATGCTTTTACTGTGTTGCTTACTGTCCTAATTAATTAGGGAATTTACTATTTATCTTTGAGCCTGCCGTGATGCAAGGTTCTGTGCCGTAAAGCAGCTAAAGTGTTTTTCCACTAAGGGGCTAGTCATAGGACAAACACGTGGAAAACTCAAAGGCATGCTAGAAAGGGATGCTATTTCCGGAGAGACAAGCAAGGGAGGAGCTGCTGCTTCCTGTTGGAGGAATCCCGGAAGATCTCACGTGGAAGTAGTGCTGAAGCTGAGGCTCTAAGAAAGCGGGGACATTTGCAGAGTGAGCTGGGGCCACGGGAAGGCGTCGCACAGGCAGGCAGAGGCTGGGCCCTGCTGGGTAACGTATAGGGAGGTTGGGCCCTTTCTTTGGACTGTGGGCAAATGAAGAAACTAGTGGGGGCAAAATGTTGAAAGTGTATAGGGGCCAGTCTGGTGAGGGGTGGGGATCTGATAGAGGTTGCTGTGGCTCATTGACTCTGAAATTCAGGTGTTGCCAATGGGATGTATGAGGAGGTGGAGTCTTTAGAAGGTGAGTAGGCCACGAGGGCTCGTCCCTCATGAATAAAAGAGGGTTTGGTAGTGTTGGGCTAGCTTGCTTTTCCACTGCGTGAGGAGGCGGCCCGCAGCAGACACCCAATGCTGGTTCCTGGATTTTGTACTTCCAGCCTTCAGAACTGTGAGTAATTACTTTCTGTTCTTTGTAAGTGACCCAGTCTGTGGTATCTGTGATAGCAGCACAAGTGGGCTAAGACACGGTGGAAGGAGCACAGGCTTGGTTATTTGGACAGCTTCGTCCCTGAGAGTGTTTGAGCAGGAAGCGGCCGTATGGGATGTCCAGATTAAATCTGTGTGACTAGGACACAGGTCCTCTGCGGGTTTTTCCACGCCCCGAGTACCACTGTTTCACATCATTTTCCTTACGGGCCTCACTGGTTTACTCTGACGGGCGAGCCCTCAGTAAGGATATCCACCCTGCCTTGGATCAGAAGATCCTTTATCTCCTTCCTCAGGACCTTGGGGGCTCAGAATTTGAACAACTCAGCAAGTCTATGTCATGCACCTTCTGTGATTCAGGTTCTGAGACAGGGCCTGGGGTCCCAACTGTGAATGAGATTGAGTTCCTGCCCCGAATGTAGTGGGAGAAAGAGTTGGGGATCGGGGACTGCCATGCAAGGTGGTAACTGCTACCACAGAGTGGCAGGGAGCACAGGGCTGGTCCCTAATGGGGTCTTGGGCAGCAGGTGGAGAGTGAAGGGTGAGGAGGGGCTTGGAAGGGAGGGTAACTGAGTTGCGACCTAGAGGCTAGTTTGAGTTATCCGGGTAGGGCGGTGGGGATGGGCCAGGTGGGCTTACATCGTCCAGCAGGTGAGAGGGCAGGATATGGGGGAACTTGTAAGAATCTAAGTGGAGCTGGAGGCAACCATTCAGGGACTGACGCTTTAGGCAGGTCAAAGCACTCAATATTCTTCTGAGGTCCCTGGGGCTTCTTGGTTTGAGTATAGGAGAGACTTGGTCAGACTTGCTTTTTAGAAAGGGGACTTTGGGCAGAGTGAGTATGACTTGAGAATTGGCACAAGAATGCTGGAAATATAGATTGCAAGTAGGCTCAACAGGACTGGGTTTGAGGTTGGGAGTGAGGCAGAGGGAAAAATCAGAGACTGACACCTAGTAAATTTAATCTTAGAACTCTGTGCTAAAATGTTGTCTGTGTGGAGTGTAGGTCAATTTAAATTGATCTGTTCACTCCAGATCTAATGAGTCTTAAATGCACCCAATCAAGTAAGGAGCTTTCAAAAATACTGATATCTGGGTGCCATTGTCAGTGGTACTGGGGCTAAGGGTGCGGGGGTAGTGAATTTTTAACACTGTGGTATGGTAAAATAAGTATAATATAAACTGTATCCCTTTAACCGTTTTTCAGTGTATAACTCAGTGGCACTAAGAACAATCACTATGTTGTGCAACCGTTATTTGCACCCAAGTGTTTGAATTTCACAATTGTGATCTTGGTCCTTTGTGAGTGCTAGTGTTGGACATTCCCATGCTTTGCGATGTTAGTACTTCGGAAGGGACCCTAGAGAGCAATTCCCAACCTCTTCCTTGTACAGATGAGGAAGCCAAGGGCCCTCAAGTAGAAAAGGCTTATTTAGTCTCTGACCTTAAAGTAAGTGAAATGAGTGAATGGGTCTGGGAGGAGGTGTGTGCTCACCAGGACGTAGGGAAGCGTCTCACCTTTCTCTTTGGCCTTCTGTGTTGTCTGTCAGTATGAGACCCCATGCTATCTCTGCCTCCACCCTTTGTTTTTCCCAAATTGTGTCTGCTGGAAACAGAAGCTGATTTCAGGGCATCCCCATGGCAGCTCAGTAGAGTCAGTGTCTCCCGCATGCAATGCTCTGGGGCAGCCATCAGCCACCTCAGCATTGCTGTGCTCTGAAAAGCTTTCCGATGCCAGGTGTGCCTGGGAAGTGCTGCACACTAGCCATCTCCCTCTTGGTAACTCACAATACGTGTAGCACACTGGGACATCTGAAAAAATGCTTACTTAGCTTAATTTAGCCCAGTGTCTTCCAGTCTTATCCATAGAATCTTTATTTTTTCTAAAGTCACATGGCACAATTAGCATTGCAGGGAAGCAGAGTCTGAAAATGCCTGGGGAAATGGTCTCCAGGTGGTTCTAATATAAGGCGGGTTGAGGCTTTGCCACGTGTTAACGAATCCCCCAGGTGATTCATAGGCACACTTAAATTTGAGGTGCCTTGTTCGAAGCCACCTGTTCTCAAACGTGGCTGGACACACATTGGAATCAAGTGGGGAGCTTTCAAAAATACTGATACCTGGGTGCCATTGCCAGTGGTTCTGGGCATAACGGTGCGGGGGTAGTGAAATTTTAACACTAGGGTGTGGTAAAATAAATATAATGTAAACTTTATCACTCGAACCATGTTTAAATGTACAATTCAGTGGCAATAAGAACAATCATAATGTTGTGCAACCATTATCATTTCTGTAAGTTGTTCATAATTGTAAACAAAATTCTGTACTCAAGGAGCATGGGCAATAGAATTTTCAACAGCTGTGCAGCTGATTGGAAATGCATGAGAGTCTGAGACCTACTTGTCTAGACAACCTGATCATGACATTTAGAATATTCACCAAAAGGCTGTGAGCCCTTTTAGAGTGAAGCCTGGACTTTGTACCCCGAAAGACTCACTGAAATATGGAGTCTTTGGCAGGTCAGCCTCTTAGAAGGTCTGTTCTGTATACATAAATGTGCAGTAATACGTACCTTGGAGTGTGGTGGCAATGATTATCTGAGAGCCTAAGGAAGGCACCTGTTCTGGCGTCTGGCCTAGAAATGTCAGTGTAGAATCAAAATTATTATGCTATGTTTCTTGGAGAGGCAGCTGAGCATTGCAAAAAAAACACAGATTTTAGAGTTCACCTGATGAACCAGAAAAATCCTGGCTTCCTCACTTATTTAATAAAAACAGGTTATTGTATCTCTCTGAACCTGATCTCTTACCTATAAAATGGGGATAACCCTATGACGTCACCTCATAGTATTATTGTGAGAATTAAATGAGACAAACATGTACAGTGCCTGGCACACAGTAGGTGCTCAATAAATGGTGATAATTATTTACATATGGGAGTTGTATCATTATTTATTATGCATGGACTGCTTTGAGTTTCTGTATCATTTGTTACCCAAAGAGAAAAAAATGGTAGACTTTTAACACTGAAAGTGTTTTAAGATGAAAAAATCAGTATTGAGGCTTTGAAATGTCCCTTTTTATGCAGTGCAGTGTGGGAAGCAACTGTCATAAAATTATTAGAGATCAAATATCTGGGCTCTTATTAGTGGTTTGGTCTTGGGAAAATTAAACTCTCAAGGAGTCGGTTTCTTCATCTGAAAAAATGGAACACCTAAAAATGACACATGTACATCAACACATGTGTGAATTTGAATAGGGGAAGTTTTCCAGTCTCATGCCTTTCAGGGACCTATCAAAACTTCGTTCTTTCCTTTTCCCATGATTTTGCTAAGTTCTCAGGAGCTGCGTTAGACCTCTTCCTTCCCATCCCCAATCCAGGGCCTCTTCATTGCCTGAAGGGTTGGACATATGCATACCACTATTAGTAATCATCATCATGTTCCCACAGATTTCCATTAAATAAAAAATTCTTTTCAGCATCCTCTCCATTTACTCTGAACCCTCAGCCACGTAAAGATCTTGCCTAAGCCAGGATCAATTTTGTTTGGGCTAAGATGATTCTGGTAATATATACAGTCTGAACCTCCAGGAGGAAATGTCAGCATGTTGTTAATACTATTCAAAATACATATTGTCACATATAGTTTCCAATTCCTAATCGTACGTGTCAGTTTATTCGATCGCTGTGTGGCATGTGGGATTATATTTGTACTTCTCGTGCATGCATTTTACGATACTGTAGTCAGGATGAATTACACTTGAAGGGTTGTGGAATTCTTTTTGTTCTTGATGGCCTAGCTTTGATTTATCATCAAAATGAGCTTGGTTACATGATTAAACCAAATGTTATCTTTCCATGAAAATTTTGGAATGTATCATGCTGATGAATGCTAGTGATTTAAGATTAAGCACCAGGCTGAAAAATCTCTTTTGTAGCTAAACCTTCTATGTAAAAGACAAGAATGAAAAGTAAGACATGGAGTCATATTACCAAAAACAGTTCAGAATTGCTGAGTGTGTGTGTGTGTGTGTGTGTGTGTGTGTGTGTGGAAAGGTAGTGGGAAGTAAATCTGAGGGGTCCACAGGGATGAGGTCATGAAGGGCCCGAAATCCTAGCCAAAGATTGGTACTTTATTCTGTGGACCAGGGGTCACAAATATGAATGTCATCAAGCAGCAAAGAATGAGGCAACAGTGAATGAATAGGTCTAGTAGAAGAAATGGTGTATTTGACTATACTTTTTCTAATCGGACAGAATTTTCTTATATAATGTGTAGGAAAAAATTTCATGTCTACAAAGAACATTGCATTCTCACGTTTCTGTAAAAGTGGACCTTGTAAACTGTTTTCCATTCTGGACAATTTGTCTAAGAAAAATAACAATGTGCGTGGGCTCATATGTGGCAACAGATTCTCACTTCATTACTGGGGAGGCAGAGTCCAAGGGACTGTGGCTGACTGTACACTTGAGGCCCTGCCCCTGAGCGGGAGGGTGGCGGATCTGCTTCTGTTCAGTTCCAGCTGAGGTGGTGTTTCTGAGGGAATGTAAGTCCCATGTGGATAAGTCTGAGTTTTTGAGACATGGCAGAAATTTACTTTGTGTGAAATCTTATTTTAAATGTTTGCCCAACAACATGTGTATGCAATCCACAGGGACATAGCCCACATTTGTAAACTGGATTCCATTCAGGGATTGCCATCTTTAGACTATTGCATTCAAAGAGCTCTAAGGATGTAATGTGATCAATTTACATTTAGGAAGATTTATATCCAGTAGCTGTTAATCCACAGGGTGCTCATTCATTAAGGTAATACCATTGGTATAGTTTTGAAAAATGTATTTGACAAATACTCATATGATAACTATGCCC
This sequence comes from Cacajao melanocephalus, assembly GCA_963573385.1. Taxonomy (NCBI): domain Eukaryota; kingdom Metazoa; phylum Chordata; class Mammalia; order Primates; family Pitheciidae; genus Cacajao; species Cacajao melanocephalus. The sequence continues at coordinate 111,836 of CAUYLG010061673.1, read as the reverse complement.
AGGAACTATTTTAAATGTTTAACCAAGCTGGGTGCAGTGACTTGTGCCTGTAATCGAAGCTACTTGGGAGGCTGAGATAGGAGGATGTCTGGATCCCAGGAATTTGAGGCTGCAGTGAGCTGTATGATTTCGCCACTGCACTCCAGTCTGGGAGACAGAGTGAGATTCTGTTTCTAAAAATAAGTAAAGAATAAATCCTTTGCCAACATTAACTACTGTCAACAGACATGTATGATCAGTACCATTCTCCCCATTTTTTAGATGAGAACTGAGATACAAGGTCAGCTAGTAAGGGACAGAGCTGGGATTTGACTTCAGGCAGTCTAGCTCCAGAATATGGCATCTAACCTACGCCCCATGGCCTATTAACAATAACTACAACTTGTTTATAAAGCGTCCAGAAGAATGTATATGTGTGTGATGGAAAGTGTAACTTTGAAATAGAATTATATTGTGGTTGGTAGCAGAAAACATGAAGAAAAAGCAGTCTTTGTTGGTTAAACAACATTGCTAAAGGATGAGAATATTGGTTCGTCTGAACAGTAAGAATTAAGACATCTGTTGAAAGACTAGAAAACGCCATCAGAACTGCCTGTTGGCCTTTCTCTGCCTGCACCTGTGTTTACAACTCTTTTCAGTCTCTTTGAGAGATTCTTGATAATGTGAATTTCTAGCTTGGCTGAAGCATTAATTACCTATGTATTAGTTTTATGTTGTTGCTGTCCCAAATTACCATAGTCTTAGTGCCTTAAAATAACGCAAATTTGTTATCTTTCAGTTCTAGAGGTCAGAAGTCCAAAACCGGTGTTACAAGGCTAACATCAAAGTATTGGCTAAAATCATGTGCTGCATTCCTATTGCAAGCTCTCAGGGGAATCTGTTGCATGCCATTTCCAGTGTCTGCAAGCCACCAGCATTCCTTACCTTGTGGTCCTTTTCTTCATTTAGAAAGGCAGGTGGCATCTACAGATCTCTCTGATACTCTCACCCTCATGGCTTCCTCTTAAAAGGACCCTTGGGATTCTTTTTGGAAGTCTACTTCAAATTGAAAAGTTAAAAAAAAAATGTAGAATAACAGACTTCTGTGAGGGGTGATTGTCATCGTGTGCATTTCCCAAGCCCGGGGTTGAGCCCAGGCAAGTGCAGAGATGGGCCTCTGGGGACAGGGGGCGGTCTGCAGCAGCTGGGCTGAGAACCCCATGTGCTGTGGCTATGGTCCCGATTTTTCCTGAGGGGCTTTGGCTTACATAAAATTGACCCACGAGAGTGCTTTTGCTCTGATTTAATTTCCACGCGGAGGAATGCTGTTGGGAGGATCCACCCTTGGATCCTGTGGTCAGGGCAGGCAAGGGCAGGCACAGGGAAGACTTCGGAGCTGGACATGAAAGCTCAGGTAGTCAGGGTCAAAATCAAAGTATGTGTGGCTCTGTGGGCGAACAGAGTGGGCGTTGCGCTAACAACCAGATCCCCACAGGCAGAGCAGAAATTCACAAAGAATTCAAATACGAGGAAATACACTTATTGCTGAACAAGTAGACTACATGCATTCTGAGCTTGCTTTGGTGATTCAGAGGCCCTTCAAGAGTTTGTAGGAACAACATAATAGGCACCAGCGGCTGCTGATGTTACACAAAAGTGTTGGCTTTTATCCTTCTCTAGAAAGAACAGAATGTCTCAATTCCTTCTGATCTTGGTATTCTCTTTCATGTGGAACTAACTCATTAAGTGAAAATTCTGTTTGGGACTTTGCTACACTCAAAGACTGTAATAACGATCATGAAGGGGATGATGGTTAAAAACAGTAGTAGCCGTCAAACTTGATTGCTTTTCATAATTGAGAAGAATTTGAATATACTTTTCTTGGTAAGTTATTAGGAGTATAGAGTGGAAGTCAAAGAGGTACTAATGATGCAAGCAGAATAGAGAAAGATCAAACACTCAGACCTCTGCGCGCTCTGGGAAGAGGCGCTGGTTCACTTTACCTGGGAGCAAGAGAAGATGAGCTGTGTTAAGTATAAGCCCTTGGGATCCAGGGGTGAGGTCCTGGGAAACGACTGAATCAGGGTCCTGGAGTGTGGTTCGAGCAGATCTGTCTCTCCTTCTCTTGTACAGGAGTGAGGAGACTATGGGGAGAGGAACAATTTTTTCTCTTTGACAGTCTTGGGGCTTAGAATATGTATCTCCCCTGCTGAATGGCTTGCTCTTTATTTGCGCTATTTGTGATACGGTTGCTCTTGAAAATTTTTCAAGTTGGGCTACAGCTCCTGAGTTTGGTTGGCCCATGGATTAGCTACTCTAGTGCTAGATGGGATGAACATTTTTAGCCCTAGTGGCTGTGTTCAGGCATGTAGGGTCACATGCAGCTACTTTAGAAAATGCAGAGTTCCCAGCCGGGCATGGTGGCTCACCCCTGCAATCCCAGCACCCTGGGAGGCTGAAGCAGGTGGATCAACTGAGGTGAAGAGTTTGAGACCAGCCTGATTAACATGGTGAAATCCTATCTCCATTAAAAATAAAAATAATAGGTGGGTGTGGTGGCGCATGCCTATAGTCTCAGCTACCTGGGAGGCTGCCATAGGAGGATTGTTTGAACCTGGGAGGCAGAGTTTGCAGTGAGCCGAGGTCGTGCTATTGCACTCCAGCCTGGGAGACAGAGTGGGACCCTGACTTTAAAAAAAAAAAAAAAAAAAAAAGTAAAGTTCTCCACTGTTTGTCCTAATGGTTCTCTTCCTAGGAAGCGTGCTCCCAGGTTTTTGCTTTGGAGCCATTTCTCAGGAGAATCTCGGAAGAATGATTTCCTCCTTGTTACTTATCGTGGTACTTTGAAACTGAATTAAATCATCCTGCCTCTGGATTTCTGTTTGCTCAAGAAACTTAATTTTGCCAAACTATTCTCTGGCATTTATGGGATACTTTTGGCTCTAGAGAAAAACTAGGGCACTTTGAGAGCACACATGTGATATAACCCCTCTTCTGGGCACCACCAGTCTGAGGACAAAGTGAATGACATAAATGTTAATAATGAAGTTTCTGTTTTCATTCCCCCACGTATTCGAGTTTTCCAGTCCCCTACAAAAATCTCTCCAAATATTTCTGTGACTTTGCCAAGAGAAGCCTCCTATGTGGCCATGAACCAGCCTGCCGTCTGTGGTTCCAATGTGTCTCCTGCAGTGTTCTTCCCTCCCCTGCCCCTGAGTCAGTGGCAACACCGGCCTCTGTGCCCAGAGTAGATCCTGTTCCCACAGCCACCCCTCCCAGGGCTTGGGTGCCTAAGTGGAGGGACAAGAGTCGTCTCTCCTGCTGTGTGCTGTTTGTCACCTGGATCCCAAAGCAGCCTTAGTGTTGCTGTTTCACCCAGTTACTCTACACAACACCCTCTTTCCTTCTGCCCTAACTGCTTTCTCTCTGGAGTCCTGAGAGATCTGGTAGGGATGGGCCTATGTGACGAATGCCTTGTTCGCATCTCCTTTCTCTTAGTAGACCCTGCGAACAGCTGCAGTTCTTTCTTAGCCCCAAATTAGAGGTGTCCACTCATGTCAGCTCATACCTGGTCAAGCCCAGGAACCCAGACTCCGCCATAGTCCTTGGAATCCCTTTGGTATGCTCTAGAACACTGTGCTGTATAATCGGTGAGCAGTTCCCTTTAATGTGGAGAAATTCTTGACTTGAAGCTTGAGAACAATGAAGTAATATTTTTGACTTCGAAACGACACAACTTGTAAAGTGAAGATTTTTGTCATTTTTGGAACTCATTAAAAGTCTTTTTACTTGTGTTTTTATTTTACTTATTATAGAATATACATAAAATTGACCATCGTAACTAACTGTAAGTGTACAGTTGGCAGTAACTACATGTACATTGTTGTGCAACCATCACCACCATCGAACTCCAGAACTTTTTTTTTTTCTAAATTGAAACTATGTACCCATTAAACAAAAACTCTTCGTTCCTTTCAAGCCTCTGGCAAACACCAGCCTATTTTCTGTCTCCATGAATTTGACTGCTTTAGGTACCTCAAGTAAGTGAAATCATGCAGTGTTTGTCCTTTTGTGACTGGCTTACTTCACTTGGCATGATGTCTTTAAGATTGATCCACATTGTAGCATGTGTCAGAATTTCCTTTTAAAGGTTGACTCATACGCTGTGGCCTGTATATCTCTGTTTATCCATTCATCTGTCAGTGGACATTTGGTTTGCTTCTAGCTTTTGGCTGTTGTGAATCATATTTTAAATTTTAAGATTTCTAGTGGCCTCATTTAAAAAGTAAAACAGGTGAAATTACTTTAAAAAAGTCATTAAACCTACTATATCTACAATTTTATAATTGTAGCATATAGTCAACATAAAGCATTTATTAGTAAGATATTTTAAGTTCATTTTTCACGCGAAGGCTTTGTTATGTGTGTTACGTGGCGTGTCCTTAAATTTGCAGCACGTCTCCATGTGGGCTAGCAACATTTCCAGTGCCCAGTAGCAGCATGTGGTCACTGGCTGTGGTTTTGTTTTTTTTTTTTTTTTAATTGAGACGGAATCTTGCTCTGTCGCCAGGCTGGAGTGCAGTGGCGCAATCTCGGCTCACTGCAACTTCCGCCTCCTAGGTTCAAGCGATTCTTCCGCCTCAGCCTCCTGAGTAGCTGGGAACACAGGCGCGTGCCACCACGCCCGGATAATTTTTGTACATTTAGAAGAGATGGGGTTTCACCATGTTGGCCAGGATGGTCTGGGTTCTCTTGACCTCGTGATCTGCCCGCCTTGGCCTCCCAAAATGCTGGGATTACAGGCGTGAGCCACCGCGCCCGGCAGTCACCGGTTATCTTATTAGACGGTACAGATTGAACTCATCATAGGGGTAGAGTTTGGGGATCCTAACAGCACCCCATTTCCATGTCCTTGAATTGTCTGAGAGCAGCGTCTCACATGAATCCTTGGCATGTTACAGATAGCCATCACTTCTTAGCTAATGCCTCAGAAACGTGCCTGGAGTTCTCAGTTTCTGTGGCTACAAATGTTTGAACTCCATGTTCAAGCAGCCATTCAGGGTGACATTTTGAAATGGAAGGAAATTGATTTGCATCCTTCCTGGGCTGAAGGACACATGCCACTACTTGCATACTCCAAGTGTGTTACACGCTAAACACATTCAAGGCACCAAATACATTTTATTTATATGTGGCCCGACATACCGCATATGCATCTGAAAATAATACTGCACCACAACCTTTTGTTTGTTCATAAATCTAGTGGCGACCTGTTGAGCAACTCTCATGGGCCAGGCACATGGTAGGCACTGGAGGGTCTGCCCACAATGAACAGAACACAGTTCCTGAACTCAAGAGGCTTGAGCTGCAGCTGATGGTCTTTCCCCTGGCTGCAACCTTGACATTGGGTGTTATGAGAAGGGGGTGCTCCGTCCTTCTCGGCCTGGGCAAAATTGTGCAGTTCTTTCCTCTGCTCTAACCTGAGACTTCCATTCTTCTGACTGTCTACCCCAGTGGTAAAAGAAACATTTTCTCTTCGGAACTTCATAGGTGATTGTGTCACGTAAATTACATGGGAATTTGGGGGCTTTTATAAAAATCAGAGTGAAAATTGTCACAAAATTACTAAAAACTGATGCTAAGTAAATGACAGCGATGGTAGCCAGCGTAGATTTTTCTCCACATCTCCAATTCCCAAGTAGGGGTATGGGTTTTATTTCACAAGAGTCCTCTTTTTCTTCAGCTAATGAGGGCCCAGGTGGCTTACTCCATGTCATGATATGAGTGCTTCCTACAGAGAGGCTTCAGAATTTATGGTGTAAAGCTGCCAGTTGAATCTGAGCCCAATGTTCTTCGCTTTATTCAGAAAACATGTAGGAGATACCTGAAAATGCCCTTAGTCCTCTTTCCTCCTCCCTGTTGGCATTTGCAGGAAAATCAGATTGTCAGGACTTTGAACATGTGGGCCCTGCCCAAGAATTGCTTGGTGTGTACTTTGAATTACGGACTTTGAGCTACATCCACATTGCCTTGGGGAAAATTCCTTCAGATTAGTGCATTTTAATTAGATACCTCATTGTGAATAAATGCTTCCATTCAACTGATGTCTAGAATTTTAGCTTAAAACTGTGGATTTGGATGGAGGTTATTGTTCTTCACTTCAAGTTTCTGGAGACCTCAGGTAAGAGTTTAGTAGAAACTTCCACTTCTGTGACTCACTGTCATAGCCTCTCAGACATGGTCCTGGCGGTGGCCAGGGGAAGGTCAAGTTTATCTGTTTGTTCCCACCACCATCAGCCAACTCGGGAACCCAGACCGTTTCTCTGCCCAACCATGTAGCACCTCCTTGTTAACCACACAGAATCTGTCAACTCTGGGCCTTTATTCCGCATTTTGCTTTGTTGAGCATGTCTTCCCATCTTTCCAACAGCAGCTTAAGCACCACTGTCGTCTTGAAGCCTTCCCTGAGTGGCATTCTGAATTTTCCATGCTCTGTTTTTCCTACCATCTGATTCCTCCCCTTTAACTCCTGCCTCAGCTCTAAGTGAAGTGTTGGTGGCAGATAACCTCCATGTCCTTAGGTCCTGGTAGGCTGTGAATGTGGATGAGGTTCCATCAGTATGAATGCTCACTTCCTATTGACTCCCAACCCCTACTTGCTTTTGGGGGGAAAAAATCCAGTTTCTTGCAACGTCTTGCAGATCCCCTAATCTTGATGCAGCTTCATTCTCAGTAGTTCAGGTAGCACTTCGTCTTTCCTGCCCTCCTGAATCGGTAAAGGCTGCCACTTACTGCTGGCTTCTGTCCCTCTGGGTTCCACTCTACAGCCTGGTTTCTGCTGCCTAAGACAGGCCGGCATGGCTGCCCTCCCACTCTCTATGGACGTCTGGGGCCCCAAGCCATGCCCATTGAGCCGCAGAGCAGTGCGACTTGGCCTGACCCAACACCCTCAGTTTCCTTGGTGCTGATTTATGAGGTCAGGCTTCCCTGTTAGCTCCAGGACACACGCGTGCTGCCAGGGGAGCTGGCAGGGCTTGGTTCAAGGTACCTACCCCCTACACTCCATCACTGCACCATCTCTAGACCCTCAGGCTGACTTGTGGAGTCTGGATTATCAGACTTTTCCTTTTGCCTCAGTTCTTCTGCTACAGCCTTAAAACAAATTGAGGCAGAAAGATGGGGAAGAGAGGTTATTTGATTCTGTTTTGAAAATGTAACTTGTGTATCTTGAGACAAGTTATAGTGTTCTATTTAAGTTCTCCTGTCCCAGCCCTTTCTCTTTTAGGCATGGATCTAGGACATTTGTACCATACATGACTAAATCTCAACCTGAGAGGTGGTCACTGCAAAAATAGAACATGGCCCTTGGGCACTGAGGCCCTTTTGAAGCATCTCCTCATGGTAATAAAAACACTAATGCCTGCTTGGGAACTGTATATCTGTTAACTTCAGTTTTCCAGAAGCCTTGTTATCTACCCCATTTCCTAGGGAAGGAGCGCAACTTTATAGTCGGGGAGAGTTCTGCAGTCAGGCCAAGGCTTGGTGAACGGAGCGAAGGCCCCCTCCTGCTCCTCCAGCTGGGCAGAAACGTGTACAATCACTTGAGGGGGGCAGGCACAATCTGTTCTAATCCAGGGGGTCTGTGAGCCACTACAGCAATGTCTTTGTATTTCATGAGTAAAATTACAGGAGGCAGGTGGTGTGCCTAAACCCTATCAACTCCAGTGGGGAAGGCACCAGGTTCAAGAGGCCAAAGAAGAGACCCAGCGTCAGCAAATGAGACATGGGGTTTTATCGGGGGCAGAATCTGGTGGCCATGAGCTGGGCAGGAAAACCACAATTGCTTGCAAAAGGCATGCAGCTTATGTAGCATTTTCACTTAACACCTTCCCCTAACAACTTGCACCTGACAACCCGCATTTAACTGAAAATCCAGGGCTTTGATGCCCTGTGTGGCATTTGCTTCATGGGATGGGATGGGCAGGGGGCTCAGATGTTCTCATAGATGAGGAATAGATTTCTGGGTTGGCCACTCCTGGATTCCTTAGCTGGGAACTCTGAACATACATTCAGGTGTATCTGTCATACAGGGTCGTTCTCAGGGTATGCTCTAGTCAAGTTGCCTTTGTCAGGTGGAGCTACCATAGAGGAGGGACATGGGTGGAACCCTTGTTCTGCCTGTTGGGGGCTGGCCTTGCATGGAGGCAGTACAAGCTGTTGGTTCTTTCATGTGCTTTGAGGAATACAGGCCTCTTCTTTCCGTGCTGCTTGAAGTTTCCCTTGAAGCCTGGGATGTGATTAGCGGCCAAGATGACTTTGGGCTTTGTTCCTTTCAGAGGTGCATGTCTTAAGTAGGTCTCTTCATCTTTCTCATGTTTCTGAGACCTGTTTTCTCAGCTGAAAAGGGGCAGGATTGGATTAGGTCACTGATTTTTTTTTTTTTTTCTTCTTCAATCCTACAATAAAATGATTTTTAAAAATTGAGATGTAATTCACATACTATATAATTCACTCATTTAAAGTATATAATTTATAGTTTTTTAGTATGTTTTCAAGGTTTTGCAACTGTCACTACTGTACAAATCTAATACATTTTGATGAACTCAAAAAGCAACACTGTATCCATTACTAGTCACTCTGAATTCGCCATTCCCCCTGACCCGGGGTAACCACCCATTTACTTTCTGTGTCAATGAATTTGCCTATCCTGGACGTTTTGTAAAAATGGAATCGTGACGTGTGGTGTTGGGTGTGGTTTCTTCCAGGTTCATTCATATAATAGCATTGATCACTGGTTTTTAAAGTTTTGTTTGAAAAGTAAAATGCTCTGAAGAGAAATCGTGGTTGGAACCTTGCTACATAACTTTGATAAAAGCAGAGGTGATGGGATGGAAGTAGGGCAGAACTCTCCGACCACCTGAGAGCCCTGTCAGCCTGGTGGCAGCCTTGGGAGCACGTCTTGCAGGACCCGAGGGCTTTACTGAACATAGCTTGACTGACTCTGTGCTGGCTCATCTCTCTAGTGCCTTTAGGTTCAAAGACCTTGTTCACTGAGGTTTTCTTCCAGAACACAAATCACCCTGCCAGTGACTTACTTATATCTCAATTGGTTCCCATTACCCCTCTCTAAAACAATTCGGAGAGAGCAAAAAATGGAGCCAATGGGAGTCAGATGGGAGAAAGCAAAAGATCATTTAGTAGCTTTGACGCTCCCTTGGAGAGACCATGTGCAGAAAACAAATTCTGGATGTCTTGGGCGGTAGCAGGGATCTGCACAGAGAGAGGCCAGAGAGAGGGTATGAAAGACAGCGGAAGAGGCTGCTTCGTAATACTGCTGTGGCCTGAGCCCCCAGTGATATTTCTGAGAAATGTTCTGTTCTCGGAGGCCAGTAAGAATTGTATGGTCTGCAGCTGACTGGAGTTCTTCTTTCTCTGGGACCTGATTGCCTTTCTGGGCAATGAAAAAAAAATCCACATAAATCTCTGTCCAGAGTCAATTATCTGAGATTTGGAGTAGTGCACCCTGCCAACGGAAACTGCAGGCCATGGGTATGCGGCCTGGTACGTGGGACGCCTCAGAAGTGTTTCTGGCGCAGTCCTGTGTTCTCATGGGAGCCTTCAGGCAGCTGCGGCAGCCTCTTCAGCTGTTAATCCATCCAGCTTGGGCCTGAATGGAGTGAGCGTCTTCTGAGTCACCATCTGCCATCTTGGTCATGCTGTGAAGCCGGGACAGGGACACGTCTCCTTTTCTCCCCCCATGGTGCCTGAAGAGAGTCCTAGATGGAAGTCGGGAGATGCAGAGCTGACCAAGGAGATGAAAAGATTTTAATACGAGCTCTGCCTCCTTTCAGGGAAGTGCTCATAGGCAAGTAATGCTGTGTTCAGTTTTCTCATCTGTAAAATGATTGGTTGACTTCCCATCTTGTTTCACAAAGGATTTCAGGCAGCTCTTCTGTGAAATCAAGGCGTTAAACCAGATGATTTCTACATTCTTTTTGTCCTATGGGTTCTAAAACTTTTCTGCAAGATGGATGCTGACTTAGGATTTAGAGCCTTACAGATATCCCCGCAGGTTCTCCAGCATATCTGAGTAGCCACCTAGTCACTTGCTATCTCTTAACCCTATTCACCCAGTGGGCCCAGACTTCTTCCAGTTAAACTTAATTCCTCTTAAAAATGCCTGCTGGATGGGGAGGCTGATGTAGATTAAGGGAGAGTTAAGACATGTGAGAACTTAATACAATGTGTGCGTCTTAATTGGATCTTGTATTTAAAAAAAAAAAAACCCAACTACCTACAGTGGACATCTTTGGAACAGTAGAAGTTTTGAAACAAAGCTCTGCTAGCCTTCCACAGAATTCCTTCTTTCCTTTCCTCATCCCTTCCAACTCTGACTGGCCCTCCAGGGCCCAACTCATAGCTTCACCACGTTAGTCCCCACAACCCCAGCCTCTCTGGCTTGCGCTGACTTCTCCCTCCCCTTGCCAGTACATCTCACTACTTCTGAACTCTGTTCACATTTGCAATTGCCTAGGGCCTTCCTATCAATGGGAATTGCTTTGTCTATACACGTATGTGAAAGTGGAAGCAGGAAAAGGCCAAGGAACTCGGCTTCTCTACTTTGTGCAGGCAATACAATAAATAGTTTTGCTATTGAATTTGACAAAAGTCTTCAAGTTCAAATATACTGTGTTTCTTTCTTCTGAAGGAAAGTTTCATATTTTAGGCCTTCTGTTAATTTTTCAGAGCTGAGGGCAACATGGGCAAGATCAGCTTGGGTCCTGACAAAGCCCAGCCACCCCCAAATTCAGAGCCTTTTGTTTATTTTACAACAATTAGAAGCACACAGACTCCTTCACAGACAGGTTAATATATGAGGCTAAGTTGTGCAACGCCCCTACTCAAATATGCCTGGTGCAAGGACCTTGAACACACTTGAAAAACTACCTTGGTAACAGGATATGTAGATGTACTTTCCTTGTTTTTGTAGAAATGGTCACCAAGGCCCCAGACTGGAGGCAAAGAGCCATTACTACGTACTAATCAAAAGAAAGCCCCCCCAACACTGCGGTCAAACCACCCTCTAGGTCTTACTGAGAAGAGCCTGGGCCAGCCTGTCACAATCAACCAGTCCCTTTTCACCCAACCCCCAAGGAGAGATGGGGCTAGAAAGGAGAAAGATCATTGTAATTGTGATTCTCTAGTTTAGGGGAATGCTATGGTTTTTATCTCCTTCTTCTGTTCTCCTGGCCTAGAAAGTGTGAGGGGCTGCAAAAAATCACATCTAAAGATGAGCTCAGCCTGCAAGGGGAGGTGGCATCATTATCCAATTGGATGGCTCCTTGGGCAACAGATCTGTCAATGTCTGCAGACATTTTGGGTTGTCACAGCTGGGTAGGTTACAGGTGTCCAGTGGGTAAGGGCCCAGGGATGCTTCAAAACATCTGACTGTGCATAGGCTTCTCCCCTACAAGAAAGAATCACTTGGCTCAAAATGTCAATAGTGCCACTGCTAAGAAATCCTCTTGTGAAATGGCTATTGATCCAAACTGAAGGGATATTGTTACTCCTGGGACACCCTAATAACTGCATTGTGTCCTCATGTCCTGGGCTGGCACACCTCCTGCTATTCTGTTCTGTGTTTTCGTGTATTCTTAGACAATCTGTTCAGGTTGTATCCCACACTTTGAGGGACTCACATGCTCTTATTTTTGCCTGAGGCGTTATGACCTGGGTAACTGTGTAACCCTCCGTAGGTGCTTTTGAAAGGTGTTGTTTTAAAAATAGTAACAGAATGTGCTGCACAGTAGAATCATTTGAGGGAGATTTTAAAGCTCCCAATATAACAGCTGCATCGCATGATAATTCAGTCTGAATCTCTGTGCTGGAACCTAGGAGGCCGGATTTTTAAAAACTCCCCAAATGATTCCACTGGGCTACCAAGTTTGAGAATCTGTGTTCTCACTACAGATACCTTACTTTCCTGCTGTGTCATTAAGTGAATCTTTCACCCTTTGTCATCTAATTAATCCCAAATGTAGAGACATCATTTTGAGCATCACACTGGCTTTTGCTCTATCAGTGGCCCTCTTCCCCTGGCCTCGTGTCGATCGCCTGGGCTCTCAGCCCTTTTACTGCAGTTCTTTGCCTCTAACAGTATGTCTCTGCCTTCGCTGTTATCGCCACTAGTTTACTCTTTATTTCATCTCTTCCTCTTCCCCTTTGCGTTAGACTCCAACTCTTTGATGCTCAAATCACTAATTCTGGCTGTTGTGAATGCTTGAACGTTGGGAGGTTTTTTTTTTTTTTAAATGATTTTCGAATTAATACTATATAATGAGAATAGAAATAATACTAATATATACATTGAAAAACACAATAATTAAACACCTGTGAGCTTGCCTGCCCCCACCCAAGAGCTCCATTACTGCCCATACCTGGTGGATGTAGCACCTCTTCATCCCTGTGCTTTGTCACCAGAGTCAGCAGTGTCAGGTGTTTCGTTTATAACTGTCTTCCCATTTGAGAAAAAAAGTTTTTGGAAGTAGGAATGGATTCCTGAACAATGTATTACTGTTTTGCTTGTGTTTGCGCTATACTACATGGTAGCATGCTGCATGTGATCCTTAATGGCTGAGTTTTTATTTTCCAGTGGTATTTTGTTGCTAAGGTTCATTCTTACGACACTAAAGAAGAGTTGACTCATTTTCGGAGCTGGATGATATTCCATTGTGTAACTATACACAGTTTATTCATCTGTTTACTGTCAGCGGGCGTTTGTGCTATTTTTGCTTTTTAATCATTGTGAACGGGGCCACGGACATCCTCTGACACATCTCCTGCTATATGTGAGCAAGCGTTTCTCTAGACGAGGGCTTCTCAAACTTTAGTGTGTATGTGGACCAGCTAGGATCTCATTAAAATGCAGATTCTGGTTCAGTTAGTTTGGGAGGAGTCCTGGAAGGGACAGCAATGCTGTGAATCCACAAACCTCACTTTGAGTGACAAGGCTCTGGCATGGGATTGGCCAACTTTACCTGCTGATGGCTCATCCTTCTAATTGGATGGTATTGATTTACACTCTAACTAGCTACGTATTTGCATACACGTCTTCTCCATGACTTGCTGCTGTTAGTCTCCAGGTCTTAATTTGTACTTCCCTGACCATCATTATTAAGCAGTCTTTTATGTTTGTTGGACACTCACATGTTTCCCTCTTTCTGTGAAATGCCTGTTTATATCTTCTGCCTATTTTTCTTTTGGGTGGTTGTCTTTCTCTTAATAATTTGTAGGAAGTTTTCTTACCCTTCTTTTGTTCTAACTCAAATCCTTTATTTTTTATGTGTTGCAAATATTCGTATCCAATTTGTTGTTCTCTTGTACCATAAAAAATTTTTTTTTGTTCTCATTCTATTGCTCGGGCTTGAGTGCACTGGTGTGATGACAGTTAAGTTCATCCTCAAACTCTTGGGATCATGTGATTCTGGTGCCTTAGCATCTACAGGAGATAGGACTACAGGAGCAAGACAGCATGCCTGGCTAATACATACATACTTACATACACACACACACACACACACACACACACATATTTTTAAATAACTTTTTGTAGAGACAGTCTTGCTGTGTTGCGTAGGCTGGTCTCAAACTCCCGGGCTTGACTGGTCTTCCTGCCTCTCCTTTACCTTTCTTTGTGGTATCCTTTGTGTGGAAATTCTTAGTTTTAATGTTGTTGAGTTTATCAATCTTTATGTTTAGGGGATTTTTTGTATGTTTTCAAATTCTTTAATCCAATAAAACCTATAGTTACAGTATTGTAGGAATACCAATTTTTAGTTCTGTTAATTATACCATGGCACCAAATCAGATGTTAGATTAAAAGGAAACTGGGTGAAGAATATAAAGGAACTATTTGTACCATTTTTGCAACCCGTCTGTAAGTCTGAAATTATTTTTTAAAATGTTGGAGTCCCTCCCTGTCCTAGTTAAAATGATATTTTCGTATATTTGATACAAGTCTTGCTTTTCATATTCCGGTCCTTGGTCCATCTGGAACCGGTTTTGTGTTTGGTGTAAGGTGTGGATTTAATTCTTCGTTTCCTCCACAGATGGTCAGCTGTTCCACCGTCCTTTACCGAGTAGGATCTTGTTTGCCCAGTTCTCTGCTTCACCATCTTAGGCGTGGATCGGATCTACAGAGGAGGGTGGTTCCTTACAGACCTTCAAGGTATAAGGAACACAAAGATGAAATTCTGTGAAGAGTGCTCCTAGGAAGACATAGCACACACTCTCGAAACCCAGGTGCCTTTTACTCTGGAGTATTGCCTCTGGGTGCAGCAAGATCAATGGGACCTTTTACCCATGAGTTTGCAGCTCATTTCAGGACTTTCAGTCATGGCCTGCTTGACTTTGTGCTTTTGATTCTTGTACTTTGTGAGACCTGTCCTGCTCATACTGTCTTTTGAACCACACACTATTTGTTACAAAAGAACATAGGGATGAAGTTTTCTAGCCTTCCAATTGACCGTTAAGAAAACTTGAGTTATCCAGTGTATCCAAGGCCAGATACTTGGTTGATGGAAGAGTTCAGATCAGACCCAATTTCTTGACTCCTAATTCTACATTCAGATTTGTTTTCCCTCCTTTGTTTCTCTTTCCAGTTCTCAGCATCACTATCTACTCAGCCACTCAAGCTAGAATTTCGGAGGCTGTCTTAGCTGTTAGCAAGTTCCCTACTTAGCACTCTTCACTTTGTATTATGGCCACATTACAGTGATTCTGCCTCTGAAATATTTTTTCAAATGTATTCTTTATCATTCATTCCCATGTCCACAACCCTACTTCATGCCCTTCTCAGTGCTTGATAGGATTACAACAAGACTCTCTTTGTGGGCCGTCTTGTTTCTAGTCATTTATTTCTAATAATTCATTCACTTGCTTGACTACTCTTAAAATGTACATTCTCAAACACAGACCTGATTGTGGCTTCTTGACAAGAGATGATGCTGTAACTTTTTAGAGTTCCAGGGTCCATGTGCAAGATGTGCAGGTTTGTTACATAGGTAAAGGTGTGCCATGGTGGTTTTCTGCACCTATCAACTCATCACCTAGGTATTAAGCCCAGCATGCATTAGCTACTTTTCCTGATGTTCTGAACCATCAGTCCCACTCTAGCTTCTCTTGTTCCTCTCTTAGCACCTTTCTCCTCTCCGCCACGTACCAGGACGATATTCACATTGAAATATTGGATGCTCCTAAGAAATGACACACGTGTCTGGACCTCTGATACTTAGCACATGCTCTGAACACCTGGAACGTCCTTACACCATTTCTACCTATTGGAATTATATTTTCCCTTTCAGAGTCAGCAGATGCTGCCTCCTACACAAAGCCCTCCAGCATGCCCTAGGTGCAGCTAATCACTCATTGCATTTTACATGATTCTGTTAACCTTTGCTATAACAATGGGACTAATGTTTCTGTATTTCTTACCAATCTGTGAGCCACTTGGGTCTATAACTATATTTTCTTTGCACCTCAGTTGTCTGGCCCACAGAAGACATATTGTTATGGACTGACTCAGTAAAACATAAAAATATCTGCAACATGTTTTTAACATTTAAATTGTTTTACTCTGACACATCCTTACTTTGGCATTGCTTATCAATATAAGTCAGAGTACTTGTAACAATTACAGAAATTCTATCTGCATAAACTTAAGTCTGCTAAGAGACAAGTATCGGTTCACATAACTTGCTGTGAAAAGTGCAAGGTAACAGCTGACTTACTGGACAGCTGAAAACAAGGACACAGATAGGCTCAGAGCTCTCGACTCCAGATTCTCCCCTGCGTACTGGCTAGATTCCTTCCATGGATTTTCTTCCACGGAAGTCCTGAATTAACATTAACAGCAACAGAACAGAGAAGGAAGAGCTTTTCTCCTAAATCCAGTGTGAATCATTTTGGAGGACTCTGATGGGCTGAATTTGGGTCAGATGCCTGTCTCTAAACCATCTGGGGAAGTAGAGTCAGCTAAGGGAATGAACAAATATGGCTAAAATAGGGAAGAAAGACCAGACACCCCTCAAAATGACGATGATGACACTGACAGATTATGATGTAGACAGTCCTTTCCCCCTAAGTTTGTGTCCATTTAGACGACAGGAGACAGAAAATGACTTTGTTTTGTCGAGTCATAGAGTGTGGACAAGGAAAAAGCATAGTATTTGCACATTCCGCTGAAACACTTGACAAAGTGAATGTGTCTCCCTCGAATGAAATTATTCCATCTTTTGGGCAATGTCTTTGAGCTTGACAAGTACCAGGGACTTTAATTGAAAATTACTTTGGGAATCTTGCCAGACATTACAAATTAAAAATACGAAAACCCTTCTCCTGGGTTAGGACTGTAACAGGCCCCATGTCAAATGTCATTACCCCATGTGCATTCTAGGACTGTGCAGGTGGGAAGCTAAGTGTTGATTGCATATTTTAGCCCAAGAATAATTTCCTGAATGGCAATTTGTTCCTTTATTTGATGAAACTGAGGTTTTCAACAGCAGTAAAAGGCAATCTTTCCAGAGTGTATTTCCTTGGGTTATGAAGATTGATTACGCAGCTTAATGAGAGATTCATTATTTGGTTATTTGGACCATGATTTATTTAAAAAAAAAAAAGGTAAAAAGCTAATGATTTCCAGTTAGAAAGGCTTGTACCCTGAACAGTGGTATTTAGCTCAGCATTGCTGTTAATTGATAGTGTGGGGGGTTGGGGGGTTTGGGGGAGGGTTGGTGGAGGAGGGGGGAGTCTGGAGACCAAAGCCTGCTTTAAGCTGAGCCATTGGCACTTTATTGGATGGCAAAAGGCACCCCCTAATTGCTTTGGATCTCAGGACTTCATCCCCTTCCTCACCGCCCCAAGCTTGAGGGGGTTGGAATGTTGATTGTGTAGGAGAATAACAGGTTGGGGGCAGGGAAAAGGCTTGGCCAGTGCAAAACTGAGGCCCAGAGAGGACACAGAGCCTAGAAAGGACCCAGGGAAAAGCAGAAGGCAGAGAGCTGTGAGGAGGAAAAGGAGAGGAAGAACCAAGGAGGAGAGTGTGCATGAGTCAGTGTGAAGCAGAGAGAGGGAGAGGTGGGGTCCTACAGAAGGGCTCAGACCCAGGCAGCAGAATGTGAGATGGGGGTGAAGACCGAAGTGAAAGAGTTACATGTGAGCCTCAGCTCATGTGCAGGGGTGTGTGTGTGTGTGTGTGTGTGTGTGTGTGTGTGTAGGGCTCTCAGTGCGGCTCAGGCTGCCCGTGTAGACCATGCCCAGCTACAGAGAGGGGCAGCCTCTCTCAAGGCCCACAGACTCTTTAACAGACCTTTTCAGCCACTGCAAACTGTAAAGAGTCTCCCTTTAGAAAAACAGACAAACCAATCAACCTGTTCACTGCTCTGAGGATAAAACAACAAACCAACCAAGAAAAAACGGTAGAAAAGGGTGTGGTGGGGGGATTGGGGAGGAGTATTGTTACATCAAGAAGGAAACTTGCAGCGAAAAGGTTCCAGACATGAGAAAAATGAATTGTTGCTACTCTTGCGTGCGACATCTGCCTCTGCAACGGTGCCCATGCTGTCTGACCCTATGGAGGGACAAAGAAGCACCAAGAAAGGGCCTGTTCCTGAGGTCTTCTCTGGGGGGGAAGCTCAGAGTGGTGAGAACGAAGGGGTAGACAGGAAATCCTTTGTTTCTTGATAGAAAACAGCCCTAGATACCAGAAAATTGCCAGAGAAATCCCAGAGCAAGAGCTGAGACGGTGATAACTACAGTTACGAATTGTTAAGCCAGGAAGTGGCTGGGACTTGACAGTTATGAACTTAAACCTTCGAAGAACCATGCAGGGCAAGCTTTTGTTACTGTTCCATTTTATCTTACTTTATTTGAAGCACGTGCTATCCTCTCTCTTCGACCTTAGAGGAAACCAAGCCTCATGAGAGCTGGTGTCTTGTCCAAGGCCTTGACTCTGGGAGGCGATGAGTCAGGTTGGCTCTAAAGCTCCAACTCTCTTCTTCACACCTTGCTACCCTCCTGCCTGAGCAAGGACCAATTAGAGTCAGTGACCAAACAGGTTAGTGTGCATTTGGACACGTATATTGGACTGGAGAACCGTTCACCTCTTTTCACTTGAAGGCCACATATGAAGCGCAACAGATATCCCAGAGCAAATGAAGAGGAGGTGCTTCAGGTAGCAGGAGCATGGAAATGCCTTCTAAATAGGGTCTGTGAAATTTGGAAACCTACCTTTGCTGGCCGCCCACTGTCTCATGGGAGGGTTCCTCTGACCCTGCCCCACATCAAAGCATCAGGGTACTATTGAAGGGAGGGATGGCTTTCTTTCCAGGCTCTAAGGGAGCAAATAACTCCATCGCTGTGATCAGGGAGTGGGGAACAATGGCACATGCAGTGGAGCCCCTCCAAGGACAACCGCCACCATTAGAACTTCAAAGGAACCCAAACTAGAAGAAGCAGAGTCATGGGGGATAGTACATCCTTTGTTGTTCCTTTGAGGTGATCCCAACCCAGTTTCCACAAAGTCATGCCTTGAATTCCTTCAGCATTCTTACATTTCCTTATTGTGTCTCGGGGAAAATCCTAGACTCTCAACACCCAGGAATCTCATTTTTAAAGGTAAAATTAGGAAGTTCAGTCAAATGGTTCTTTAAAAATCATCCATTTTCTTAAAAGTATTGCTCTTTAGTAACAAATTTCATAATTGCTGTTTGCCATGTCTTAAGATTAGCACAGTATAATTTCTTTTTAAGTCCATCATATGGGATGAGAAGATAGCTTTTTCACACTTTATACATGTTACAGTTTACTGTGGAGGAAAGGAAGATTTGGTGAGGTTTTCTTTGGAACTGAGAAATGTAGACCTGCCTCTTCTGGTGCATTTTCAAGTAGCAAAGGCAATACTTGGCATGGAGTACCAAGAAGAGGCTGGGCAGTGGTAATGAGACTTTGCTGCGCGTTCACAGTCCAGTTGGGTTTTATTCATTAAACTATAACTGAGAAACTTAAATTTCAACATACAATCAGAGGATGATGTCAGCAACATGGTAGACTACCATTACTCCCCCACCCCCAACAAAAGTACCACTAGAAAGTATTCAAAGAGCAGAATACCATCCTAAATTAACTAGAACCTGGGAGGAAGCAGAGAATGCCTCTCGGCCCACAGAATCGAGAGAAGCCTAGACTGAGAGCTAGAAGAGAGGGTCTTGAAAGTTACCACCATAAAGAGATGACCATCGGTTGAGGTGACGGCCACACTACCCTGATTTGAATGATGATATGATGTCCACGTGTATTGAAATCTCACACTGCAGACTCAAAACACATAAAATTAGGTTGTAAAACAAAGGTTAAAAATTCGAAAATAAAGGAGAGAATTAGGGCAAGACACGCACAGAGGAAAGACGATGTGAAGACACTAGAAGACAGCTATCTACCGGCCAAGGAGAGAGGTTCTCAGAAGAACACAACCAGCCATCACTGTGGTCTTGGACTTTCAGCCTCTAGAACAGTAAGAAAATAAATCAGTTGTATAAGCCACAAACATGCATACACGATGATCCCCCCACCCCGCCCAAACACACATAATCAGGGAAAAAAAGATACAGAAGAGAACACATTGGCCATGGTATCCAAAATAGGTGTATCTGTTCTGTGCGACTTTTTTTTTTTTATAAGTTGGATGAGTATGAATTGCTAAAGGCTGAGACTGTGCCCTTTTTGATCTATCGCTGTATTCCCAAGCTGTAGCACTGGGTTTCCTCGTGTGGTTGGACTGCCTATGCCCTGTGCTGAGCTCCCTGGCTGTTGCGGGTGAGGGTGCTGAAATGCAGCCTATTCTCAGCTTGTCAAGCCAAGAGGCCTGGGGCTGCCTTTCCCTTCTTAACTCACACAGTCTAGCTTAGTGGAAGCTCTGTGTAACATAGCACAACGTCTGGTATATCAAATATTATTTAAAAAAATTAACTGGCTAGGCCGGGTGCAGTGGCTCATGCCTGTAATGTAGCCCTTTTGGGAGGTTGAGTCAGGTGGATCACCTGAAGTCAGGAGTTTGAGATCAGCCTGGCCAACATGATGAAACCCAGTCTCTACTAAAAATACAAAGATGAGCTGGGTGTGGTGGCGCAAGGCTGTAATCTCAGCTACTAGGGAGGCTGAGGCAGGAGAATCACTTGGACCCAAGAGGTGAAGGTTGCAGTGAGCCGAGACCACATACCATTGCACTCCAGCCTGGGCAATAAGAGTGAAACTCTGTCTCAGAAGAAACAGACAAAAACCTGTCTGATTTGTGCAAGCCATAAAAACTATCAGTTTCTTTATCAGTTGAGTTAGTAGTATTTACAAATGCTGAATTTACAGGACAACTGGAAAGTTAAGATTAAAAATAACACATGCTTTGCAAAGTCCTATATGATTAAGATGTTATTCTTTTAGTGTTGCAAAACCTGCAGAACTTCTATCTTATCAATAACTCCCAAGTCAATCGTCCATACCATCTCCAAATTTGTAGCTCCATTTTTATATGCCCCAAATTTTGGTTCTCAATGAAAAAAGTACCGTTCCCAGTGAACCCTCCAGTCTCATTAACCAAGCCCATAGAACATTGGTCATTATTTTCTTTCCTACATGAAAATAAGAAGAATAGCCTCTCGGAAATAATTGCTGTTTTGCAATATTAGAAATACTTTAATGGTGACAGCTTGGAAATGCTTTAACTTTTAAATACGTAAACCAAATAATAAATAAACCCTTGAGATGAATGTTTCCAGAAGGGACGATTAACATTATCCTTACAGCTGTTCATGATATAATATCAAAATGAAAAACATGCGGGAGAAAAACAGCAAGCCCATGCTGACTTCATGTCGCTTTTTTGCAAATAGCTCTAATGTGAAGACATCCTCGGTAAGACTGAACCAACGATATTTCATCTGATCATCATTTAGCCAAACCACAACAATACTCATGAGGCCTCTTCAGTTTCACTGACAGCATCTGTCATTTCAGTTACTGCAAATGTGATCTCTTGAAATGATGCTAGCTGGGTCTCTCTGTGGCCCGAAAGGAAAATGAATCTCTTTTTTAATAAAAATTTTCGTGTTTTATTTTCAAGGGAGGACATAATAGTAGCTTAGAAAGATGTTTGTTGGGTTTGTTTGGAGGGCTTAGAAAATAAAATCAAAACAAGAATGTGCACAAATGCATATGTTACTGATTTAACTCTTTCCCTGAATTTCTAAATTGTTAGAATTCCTGTTTATATCAAAGGTAGTTTTAAAGAACAGAAGGTAGAACTATAATTTAAAAAATCCCTAATATTAGTAGTCAATAATTTATTAGCAGAATTCCCCTGCAACTTATAATTTTATGAGAATAATAATAACTACCATATGTGGCAGGCTTGCTCTGTGCCAGACCCTGCGTTAGATGGCCTTAAATGCCTTATCTGCCTTAACTTCGTGACAGTCCCCGGAGGTAGATACTCTTTCTCTCTTTTGGAAACTGGCACAGATTGGTTACTGAGCAGGACTCCAGCCCAGGGTCACATGACCCAAAATATTGTGGTTGCCCACCCTGGAAGTTCACATGCCACCTCACAGCTGTTGAAGGAGTTGGTGAGGAGGCAGTAATGGCAGATTTGGTGAGGGTCTGGAGCTGTCAAGGGTTTTAGGTTGTGAATATGAATTCCACTTCTTAGCTCCCTCTGCCCCGCTGCTTTTTTTTTGAAATAGGTCCTTGTGTGTGATGGGGTGGGGTGGGGTGGGGACGGCAGTGCTCTCCTGAAGACCTAGTAGTTGAGTCTCATCTTTGCAGGTTCATCAAAATGACATCCCTCCTGGAAGGCACATCCTCCCCAGAAAGCCTGCCCGTTCCCTGGCTCCGATGGGCTAGCAAATCCCTGATAACCCAGGCATGCCTCAAGTAGTGTCAATGAAGGGCAGTGGGGCTTTGATGCTGGACAAACGCCCCATGATGGATGGGCACTGGCTGACACATTTTCCCACTATGGCTCAGAAGTGTGATGGAGAAAGGAGGACTGAGGTGCCAGCTCCAGGCAGGCCAGGTACCCCGGAAGTCAGTGCCTGCCTGACTGCTTCTGATATGGCCTCTGACACACCTTTTGTCATGTGGAACCCCGGGGACCTTTCTTCGTGTCCAGACAGGATAACTCATCTTAGTGGGGGTGGCAGGAACTGACCGTATGCACCACCACCTGAGCTGCACTTCTTGTGTCCGTAAGAGAAAATGCTCCCACGTTATCCTAGTACATGCTAGACCTCAAAGGTGAGGCAGAGCGTGAGTTAGGAGGGATCTGAAATGAAAGCAGTTGTGTTGAAAAGCCCATGAAATAGAGCACTCAATGGTAGCTGACTTGTGCAGGCTATAATTAATGCCGTTGCCTGCTTCTAGAATGTATCCCAACCTTTCCGTTAGTCGAAACCGTCAATTTGAATAGGAAGATACCTAAATTCTGGGTCCGGTAACTTCTTTCCACGTGTGGCTCAGTCAAACCTGCAGTTAGATACTTGGACACCATGCATTCTAGGAAGCCTTCCTTGATGCCCCCAATTTTACATTAGTTCATCCACGATGAGCTTCCACAGTAAGCTAATCTCACCCTGAGGTGTCTGTATGAGAACTGTCTGGTCTCTGCTTCCTTACTTGAGGGCAAGTGCCAGGTCTTGTTGACATTTTTGCTCTCCATCACTTCAACACAAGAGAATGTGATGAAGGTTGTAACAGAGAACCAGAAAAACCACTCAAGGAGCTCTGAGAAGGGTAGTTCATATAAATATATAAATATATATATATACATACACACACACACATATATATGTATACACACACAGCCTTTATCAAAGAAGAGATTGCTCTTAGGGTGATCTCAGACTCAAGATGACGTAAAATTTGTATTGATGATTGCTTTTCTTTCCATCAGTTATAATTTCTACTCTTAAAGCTCATTGACTGTTATTCTTATAGCATTAAAGTCTTCAGCATCTTTTTTGGCTAAAAAAAAAAAGTATGTTAGACCATTTTGAGCAGATCCATTGAATAACCACACTCAACATACCTGACAGTCACAGCATGTGACTTGTTTTGAAGCACAGTGATATCATTTGCTTGGATCCTCACCACGGTCTTGTTGGGTCAAATGGCTTTGGTTAACTGCTGTTAGGAACAAGCTGCGGTGCATGCAAGTTTAGATCACCAGGCAGGGCTCAGCCCACAAAGCAGAAGATGGATCTCCTAGGTCCCAGTCAGGGTTCCTTTCCTTTTGGTAACAGCAGGTCCCCTTTGGCCCAGAATTGACTCAAATTTCTTACTGTGGCGTGTGGATGTCTATACCAAAGAGGCCAAGTAGAAGCCAGGGGTGCAGGGGGTTGGGCCAAAGAATCCTTGAAAGATGAAGGTTGAAGGACCAGGACAGGAGACCACCAAGAGTGAGAAGAAGAGTCCTGGGCTGGCTGTGTGACTCCAGCAAGCCATGCAACTGCTCCAGCCATCCAAAAACCTGAGCACCGCTGGTCTCTGCAGGGCCTTCTAGCTTGTATATTTCACAAGTCTAATTCTATAAACTTGCCATTCTTGAACATAATGACAAGAATGAACCAAAACTTGGAGTTTCATAATCTAGCTCTTGTGCTGTCACTCTACTTGTGTGACAAACATACCCCCTGGAGGGCAGGGTCTATTTTTTCTTGGTATTTATGTGTCTATGTTGAAGGAGACATACTGGTCTCTTTTTTTTTTTTCCTCAAATGGGAAGTAGCATTATACATTTTTCCTATTACAAAGGAAATTTTGAAATAAAAGTCTTGGATAGTTAAGAAAATGCACACAAATACGTAAAAGAAACCATCTATAACATTAGGAAACTACTATTCTTACATTTCCACATTTTTCCCTATGCCCATATACACATGTGAGTAAATACTTGTATTTTATGAAAATAAACTTATCCACGTGATTTTGAAGGCTACTGCTTTTACTGGAAGATATGGCATATATCTTCATTTTAATGAATGCAGGTCTAGCACACGTATTAATGTCTGCATAGGGGCATGATTGATTTATCCAGTGCCTAGCATCTAAACGTCCAGCAATATTTTGCTATAATACTGTGGTTAAGTATTCTCATGAACCCATCTGAAGGCCCCAGCATCTGAAGCCGGGGTCAGAAAATAGAAGCTGGGAGCTATGGCATTCTGGTGCTCTCAGATGCTATCTGTGATCCTCGGGAAAGCAGTCAGTTCTGAGACCAAACTGCAAGTTTGAGTCAGCATTGGAGAGGAGCTGGTTAGTGCTGGAACTGGCCTCATCTTAACTATGCAAGACTTGTATTTCAAAATTTCCTTTATATCATCACCGGGGACCCTTAGGAGCAGGAATGACCTAAAGCTTCAGGACATAATTCCCAGAGCTGGGCATCTCCAGTAGGCTAAACCTACAGCATCTTCCAAAGAATAGACATTTTACCCAAAGAAAAAATACCTAGTTGTATTTTGAAAATCCCTTACAAGTTAGACAATTGCCTGTTCACGTGTGGCGCCCACTAGAGTCTGCTGCTTGTGCAGCCAGTGAGTGTGAGGGGAGGGGAGAAGGAAACGCCAAGAGGTGCAGCTTTGGAGGCTCCGGCTCCAGAGGGGAAGCTGCTGTTGGTGGGTGGTGTCAGACAGACTAAGGAAAGGAAACTAGCATTTGTGGAAGGTCCCAGAAGTTTCATGTCCCTTCTCACATTGAATTCTCAGAGTGGCTCTTGGAATCGTTTTCCTCTTCACAGATGAAGAAATCAAAGTGAGCAGAATCTGGTCAGTTTTCTAAGGCTGGCTCACGGTGGCAGAGGCAAGTTTTATTTGGACCTTTGTCTTTCTGGCACGTTCTATTAAATCAGGCTGAGAAGTTTGAGAATTCCCCACAACTCCATTAAAGTGAAAATCATCAATTTTAAGAGTGAGTTATTAATGACATGTGTAAGAAAGCTGAAGATAATGACAATGTTAGGCACCAACTTAGATTCCATCCATTCCTTGTAGCTAGACCCTTACTTCTTTTTTTACTTTTTTTTTTTTTCCCGACAGTCTCACTCCATTGCCCAGGCTGGAGTGCAGTGGCATGATGTCAGCTCACTGCAACCTTCGCCTCCTGGGTTCGAGTAATTCTCCTGCCTCAGCTTCCCGAGTAGCTGGGATTACAGGCGCATGCCACCGGTGCCTGGTTAATTTTTTTATTTTTAGTAGAGATGGGGCTTTACCATGTTGGCTAGGCTGGTCTCGAACTCCTGACCTTGGGTGATCTACCTGCCTCAGGCTCCCAAAGTGTTGAGATGATAGGCATGAGCCACCACGTCTTGCCTAGATCCTTAATTCTAAGTTGCCATTTGGACTTTTAACCCTGAACCTTACCATGTGTCTTGAGAGTGTGGTCAGTGAATGTGTTACAGGCTGGGATCTGGCTTCCACGGGGCTCTTACCCTCTTCTTTGTGCTCAGAGACTTTACAACAAGAGCTTAGAAGTAAGATCTCCTCTGGGCTGAGACTAGGGAAGGAGTGTGAGAGAACAGAATAGCTAGAACATCCCTTAAGTTGACACTAGTGCTTTTCAAGCTGTGGCTAAAGATCACACTCCAGCTAGCCCCATTGGTCACAAAGTCTCTGCTGTGCCCATTCAACTTCTTGTTACCCTAGTCTAGAGATTGGCAAATCAGTTTTTGTAGAGGGTCAGACAGTAATTAGTTTAGACTTCCTGGGCCATATGTCTGTCACAATTACTCAGCTCTGCCACTGAAGCAAGAAAGTAGCCATAAACAGTATGTAAACGAGCATGGCTCTGTTCCGGTAAAACGATTTGGCCAGGCACGATGCTTAACGCCTGTAATCCTAGCACCTTGGGGGAGGCTGAGGCAGCTGGACTGCATGAGCTCAGGAGTTCAAGACCAACCTGGGCAACGTGGCTAAACCCTATCTCTACTAAAAATAAAACGAATTAGCAGGTTGTGGTGGTGTGCGCCTGTAATCTCAGCTAATCGGGAGGCTAAGGCATGAGAATCGCTTGAACCTGGGAGGCAGAGGTTGCAGTGAGCTGAGATCGTGCCGTTGCATGGCAGCCTGGACATCAGAATGAGACTGTCTCAAAAAGAAAAAAACAAAAACAACAAAAAAAAACACAAAACCTTTTAGCCGTGGGCTATGATACACCAGTCCCTGCCTTAGCCCAATAGGTTTATCAAAACCCCCAGACCTTCCTTTTCTTTATCAAGGTAAAGCTACAGAATACATACTATCTCAAGATTATTGGTCTCTGGGGACAAAGGGTGCACACGTGGAAGGCCATGAACACTTCCCTGTTGCTGTCAGTGAATTAAAGCTGCAGTCTACCGAATTGCCCTGTGACTGAACACAGAGCCAGCATTTTTACAGTATCTTTTCTGTGGAAGCTGTTCACCTTTGGTGGTTACAGGTGTCCTGAAGAACTCTCTTACCTAAGAGAAAAGAAGCCCATCACCTGCTCCTGGCACAGGGGTCTGAGTTTGGGACTGGCTGACCCCATCTGGAGGGAAACCCATCAGTTCCAATATCTCATTTTGTTTCCCCAGTTGTTTCTGATGAGACAGAACAGTAAAGCCCTGGGTCACCTTCTCCTAGAATGTCTACTTCCTAGAAGAGTAGAGAATCCTTGTGACAAAGACACGGTAAGCTTGCGTTTCCCCTGCTGTGTCTCTAGCTCCTTTACTTGGAGCAGACCGCTTCCCTGTTGTGGACTCAGTTTTCTGTCAGAAGTCATCTTTACCATGCGTAAAAGAATGAAGTTATACCCTCACCTTTCAGCATATACGAAAAGTGGATCAAAGACCTAAATGCAAGAGCCAAAACTATCAAATTGTTAGAAGAAAACATAGGGGAAAATCTTCATGACATTGGGTATGACTCTAAAAGCACAGGTAACAAAAGAAAAAGTAGAACTTGGTAAAAATTAAAAATGTCTGCACATCTGATGACACAATAGAGTGAAAAGGCAACCAGTGGAATACAAAAAACTATTTGCAAGCCATATGTTTAGAAAAAGGTTAATATCCGGAATAAAGAACTATAATTCCTTAAGAAACACACCAAAAAACTAAGAAAAAAATGGGCAATGAAGTTGAATAGACATTTCTCCAAAGAGGAGATGTAAATGTCCAGTAAGCACATGAAAAAATGTGTAATACAGCACTAATAATTATTAGGGAAATGCAATTGAAAACCACGGTAGGTATCATCACATATCCATTAGGGTGGCTACTGTGAAAACCAGAAAATGACAAGTATTGGCAAGGATGTGGAGAAAGTAGAACTTCGTATTGGTGGGAAGGTAAAGTACAGTCGCTGTGTAAACCAGTATGCTGGTTCTTGCAAAAATTAAAAACAGAATTACCATAAAATCCAGAAATTCAGTTTCTGGGCATGTACTCCAAGAAATTGAAAGCAGGGTGTTTTCATAGAGATATCTCTAACCTTGTTCATAGCATTATTCACGATAGACAAATGGTAAATGCAACTCGTGTTCATAGTCAAATGAATGGATAAAATGTGGTATATATACATACAAAGGAATATTCAGTCTTAAAAAGTTGACACCTATTAAAATATAAATGGACATGAGGATATTACGCTAAGTGAAATAAGCCAGTCATATAAAGACAAATACTGTTTGGCCGGGTGCAGTGGCTCATGCCTGTAATTCCAGCACTTTGGGAGGCCGAGGTGGGTGGATCGTGAGGTCAGGAGATCGAGACCATCCTGGCAAACATGGTGAAACCCCATCTCTTAAAAAAAGACAAATACTGTTATGATTCCACTTACATGAAGTTTCTAGTGGAGTAAAATCCACAGAGACAGAAAGTGGAATGGTGGCTGCCAAGGAATGTGGAGAAGGAGAATGG
The DNA here is from genome assembly GCA_963573385.1 of Cacajao melanocephalus. Classification (NCBI taxonomy): domain Eukaryota; kingdom Metazoa; phylum Chordata; class Mammalia; order Primates; family Pitheciidae; genus Cacajao; species Cacajao melanocephalus. Next base: position 83,878 of record CAUYLG010061673.1, on the reverse strand, counting down.
AGAGTTGGTATTTAATGGGTTTTAGAATTTCAGTTTCGTAAACTGAAGAGTTCTGAAGATGGATGGTGGTGACGGTTGTACAGCCAATGTGAATGTACTTAATGCATTGAACTGTGCACCTAAAAATTTTACATGGTAAATTATCTGTTACGTTAATCTTAACACGATTAAAAATGGAAAAAAGCTTTAAAAAAGTCATCTTTAGATGACTGCTAAAGTCCCTTCTGCTCTAAAGTTTGATGTTTCCACTGTGCATTTGGGAAGGGGGTTTGGAGGATACAGGTGCCTATATGAAACAGAGGACTGGCCCTTCCATTCCTGACAACACTGCTTTCCATATTCCAGGTCTTCACAGGAAGGACAGTTCGTGTTCAAATGCTTGTTCTCATGGGAGCCTTGTGTTACTGTGCCTATGTGACAGATGAATAAACTGAGGCTTGGGTCTCAATGCCTTTTCTAGGGCATTGAGTTAATACATGGACACACAGGGCTTAGTCAAGCCTCCCCCATGACTCGATTACTCCTTGGAAACCTTAAGGAGGGCTTTCTAAGATGTCACCCCATGCTCAGCAGCGCACCTACAAGGGCTACTAGAGAAGCAACAATACTTCATTTTTGAGAGAGGAGGAAAATGTGGATCCTAGGGCAGGCAGGATCACACAACCAGGAAGTGAGGTTGGGCTATCGTGGAGGACTGAGTTAGTCTCCGCCTCTTACCGCGTCCAGAAACAGGAGCCCTGGGGTTAAAATGCTCCATGCACTGGTGCTAAAAGGCCGAGCAGGAGACCCAAATCAACCGAATTTCTCTCTGGATGGACAAGACGACTGACTTGACCCAACATGCTGTCTTAGTCAGGAAACATCCACTGAGCTGCTAAAAAGTGCTAGGCACTGAGAAGCGTGAAATAGATGGGGCAGGTGGCTCTGCCGTGGTGCTGGCGTCTCACTGAGAAGACAAAGACAAATGCACGCACATGATGTCTTCAGCTTAAGTCCAGTGGGGAAACAAATAGGGTGATCTGACAGGGAGTAAGTGGGGAGAAGGAATTGGTCTTTGAGGACAGGATGTTTTAGTTGTGACCTAAAGGGAGAGGAAGGGACCACAGATGGCAAGCAAGGGGCAAAACACACCATGCAGGTGCAGCAGGCACAGGTGTCCTCCAACTGGGCAGAGTTTGGGGAAGGGGAAGAGGCCAGTGTGGGCAGGCAAAGTGAGGGACAGGTACACAGAGAGGACAATGTGGCCAGGTTTGAGGGAGCCTGGAAGGTCAAGGTCCAGAGTTTGGGTTTTATTCTGGGAGCCCTGAGAATTTTTAAAGAGTTTTAAGCCTATGTGTGGGAAAGGAGTTTCTACCACTGAAACTCCCACAACTTAAACCTCACAGACGGAAACAGGGAGGTTCCCCATAGCTGCTCAGCCCATTGATCCAGCCTGGCCTACTGCATCCACAAAATACTCCTATTACCCATATGGAAAACATCTAGTCGGCATACTGAGGAGTTACAGGATGCATGCATTTTTCAATGTTTCTTTTAGGGACCATAAATCTTCAGTTTTATGAGGAATGAATATTGATGTTGAACCATAAACAGAGCGGGGCCAGTTTGATTAGAAAAGTAGCAAGTTCATGCTAAATAGGTAATTTCTTCTCGTTTCTTTGTTTCTCTTTATTTCCCTCTGTTTCTTCCGTCTGTGTCTTTCTCTCTCTCTCCTCTCTCTCCTCACCAATCATCCGTCCTTCCCTCTATCTCTCTCTGCAAGTGTACTTAAGTCTAATGTCTGGGACAAAGGAGCTGGTTCTTCCCTTGATGACAGCAGCTTTCACAAGTCCTTTGGAGCCCATGTCCTGAAATTTGGGGACAGACCCTGCTTTGGCAGTAGCCTTGACATCTGGGAAGGCACTTCACAATGAAGGGAACACTGCCCATTGTGGATGCGTTGCAGAGTGCCTTGGATGGGAAAAGACTGCAAAAATCACCAACAAGTAATCGCCACCCCTTCCCCCACCTCCCCAGCAAGGCCAACAACAGGAAGGCAAGAAGGCTTATGGTGCCAGAACACGGGGAGAGAAAAGATCTTGAAAAATAACTTCTGGAAGAAATGAAAGCCAAAAATCTCAAACATCCCATCCAACAGGAAATTATAATCAGCTTTAAGAAATTCCAGGGAAAGTACCCTGGGACAGTTAAAAATTTGGCACGAGGATATCAGTTGGGCTGAGGAGGAGCTGAGGATGGATTTACAAGTTCCCCAAACATCTGGGGGTGTGCTCAGTGTCCTGACACTCTCCAAGTATCCTAGGAGGGCAGAGATACCAGTGGTATGCAACAGGGGTCTACAGAAGGTGGTATGGTCAGCTGTCATTTCTGCTACATGACTTCCTGCCGGCAGTAGATATTTACGGGGCACATTGTAGATGTTCGGCACCCTTCTCGGCACTGGGGATACTTGGTGAACAAGATAGCCTGAGTCCCTGCCCTCTCTTGAAGAATGCTTTGCTTCCCAATTGGAGAATTTGATAAGTCTGTTTATCAGAGTGACTTGCCCTCCCCTAGCTAAGGGCCAAGAAAGTGACCCAAGCTAGATCATCTGATGTACTTGCTGTGAAATTTCAATCAGGATTCTGCTTTTTCAGTCTTCCCCTAAATTCTGTGAGCTGCTGTGTAGCCGTGTGATAAATGCCAGTTCTGTTGGACATAGCCGGTGTTGCTGTTTGCTGCCTGCAACCAGCGATCCTTGACTATTACAAGGTGGCCAGGAGGAAGGAATTGGACACAAATGATTGTCTTTGCAGTTGAGATCAAAACTCAGAATTGCCACGTATAAAATCTTGTTTGTCTACTTAATATTCTCTTGGCTAATTTATTAACATAGCCCTTTCCTGGTCTCATTGCTGTCAATTTCTTCCAGTGCCTCTGGTAACTGGAAGCTGGCAACGGGAGCTTGAGCGTTAGGAAGCCATAGGTGGAGTCCATAGAGAGGTATTTTTACTGTAAACGCCATGATATTTGCTAGCCATAAAAGCCAAACAAAATAGTAATTGTAAAACGTTTCCATATTTCTGAAGAACCATCAGAGTCTTTGGGCTGGTAGTCCAGGCCTCCCATAATTGGGTCCCAGCCCGCCTCTGCAGCTTGTCCCCACATCCTTTCATATCCAATGTTGAGGCTTGCGGGCCACTTGTCATTCTCTAGCACTCAACAAAGTGGCTTGTCTCCGTGCCTTTGCACAGCCCTTCCCTCAGCCAGGGATGTCTTTCCACGTTTCTGAGTTCTTTGAAAATCCTTCTGTATCCTGAAAAACTCAGTTGTACTGTTCTCTCTGATAGTAAGGCACTCCTGAATGCCTAGAGGGAATAATCACGTATCCCTCTGTCTTCTCACAACCCCTAGCTTGTGCTGCTGCTGTTTCTCCCCTTTGACCCTGCCTAAATTGTATCCATGTTCATGTGTCTCTAGAATTGACACCATAAAGGCAGGGTTTGTGTCTCTGGTCTCCCAAAGCTTAGTACAGTGCCAGGCTGAATAGATAGTATGGGATTGTTGAATAATTTACTGTAATTGCTAATTATAGGCCTTTAAGAATTATTATTGGTTGAAATTGAACTGAAGATGAGAGTCAGGCTTTGGCTGCCCACTGGAACATCAGTGCTCCCTCCTGCAGTCTCATCCCTGGCGCTTACTGGCCACTATCCTGTCCCCTCCCTCTGGCTTTTCTCATTCAATGGCCACTGCCTCCCCCCCAGCCAGACTGTAACCACCTAGTCCCTGGCATGATGGTTGGCACATGCCAGGGGTTAAGTTCTAAGTGAATGGATGAATAAATGAATGAGCTTGATGCTTGTTAACTCTGAGATGGATCCTGCCTCAAGCCCACCGCTAATACTAGTGAGAACAGCGAAGAAGAGGGAAAAAAATCCCACATACCACGTGCCTGAATATTGGAAAGTTACAAAGCAAGCTAAAAAACCGTTCTATGCTCATGCCTGTAATCACAGCACTTTGAGAGGCCAAGGCGGGCGGATCACCTGACGTCAGAAGTTTGAGATCAGCCTGGGAAACATGGTGAAACCCATCGCTACTAAAAATACAAAAGTTATCTGAGTGTGGTGGTGCATGTCTGTAATCCCAGCTACTCCAGAGGCTGACGCAGGAGAATCGCTTGAACCCGGGAGGCGGAGGCTGCAGTGAGCAGAGATTGCGCCGCTACATTCCAGCCTGGGCGACAGAGTGAGACTCTATCAAAAACAAAAAAAACAAAACAGATTGATGAACAATTTTTATCCTCTTACCCTGAGAAGGATGCCTTCATAACTTGGATTTCTTCACCCTGCACTGGCACCAGGTGGCCTAGCAAAGGCTGACTCTATTCCCTGGGGGCCCTGACCAGCTTACTCCTCTTCCTCCCCTGGCTGTGCCTTACACACACCAAGGTGTGGCCATGCTACCTCACAAAATTGCTGCCCACGGCCATCCCTTGGCTACCTCTTGAAGTTAGCGGTGCTATATTGTTGGTACAGCATGGCCTGGGGAGGATAGACCCAGGATGAGGCCCACACAGGATGGGAAGCAGGCTCAGGAACACTTGGGAAGGGGTTTCTGGGATCCTTTGTGCAATAGCATAGTCCAGAAAGGGAGGAGTGGGCTGCAAGTGTGTAAGTCCCCCCAGCCTGCACACTCCTCACTTCATGGGAGGAAGAACGGCTGGAGGAAAGCCAGAGTGGATCCAGGGAAGGGACCCTTTATGCCAGACGTAAAGAAGGGACTGCTCTGACTTTGTTCATTTTTAAACAATGTTTTATTTTATTATGTTTAGGAATATACGTGGTTTTTGATTACATGGTTGAATTACATAGTGGTGAACTCTAGGCTTTTACTGTGCCTATCACCCATATAATATACATTGTACCCAATAGGTGATTTTTTTTTTTTTTTTTTTTTTCAGACAGAGTCTTGCTCTGTTGCCCAGGCTGGAGTGCAGTGGCACGATCTCGGCTCGCTGCAACCTCCACCTCCTGGGTTCAGGCAATTCTTCTGCCTCAGCCTCCTGAGTAGCTGGGCGCCCACCTCCAATAGGTGATTTTTTCATTCATCACCCATCTCCCATGACTTTATTCTTTAACTTGGAAATTCACCCATCATGGAACCAAACAGAAAGACCTTCCTTTACCCCACTACATAGAGGTTTCTTCTACTCTGGTTTATCCTTGGGGGCTACAAATGCATCAGAAGCCCAGAAAGAGCCAGAGTAATAGGGCACCGGGACATGTGGGTGAGAACGAAGCCTGAGCTTCTGCCATAACCACCCCCGGAACGATGAGATGTGGCAGGGAAAGCCCTCTCCTACCAAATGTGCCTGTGCACAAAGGTCTAGAAGCCCCTCTTCCTTCATGGGATTTCTGCCATTAAGCAGGGGGCTGCAACATTGCCTTGGACAGACACAGGTGGGCAGGAGGCCTGAAGGCTGACAGTGATGCCGTGATTTTCTGAGCTGAGCAAAACCAGTGGCTGGCGCTTTAAAGAAAGGAGGAGATTTTCTGCACGAAGGCTTTCAAATGGGCTCCTGCAGACAGCTGTGGCCAAGCTTTTGAAATATTTCTAGCCTCTGTTTTCCTGCTGTGAAGTCTTTGGAGAAACAGCTTAGGAGAGATGAACTGTTTGCTATTCTGGGGCAGTGGGTGTGCAGATGAAAGGGCAGATGGAATGGGGAGGAATAATTCCCCAAGCGCCCATAAAATTTTTGATCTTTGGCCCCTGCTGTAAAGTGATTCTGGGAATGCTGGTCAGACAGGAGAGCCAGGCTCCGAGGTGCTGGGGCTTCCTGTGACTCTGTCTTCATCACCCAGGGCACCAAGATGGGACTCTTGTGGCTCCTGGAGGCTTCAAGGCCTGTTGGAACTCTGGGGAATCTCGGGCCAACCGACTGAGAACCGGGGAGGTCTAGGAGACACGCCCTGTCCACATAGTTGATTCAAAGAAGTAAATACTCGACTAATCAAGCAGTATTTTGCCTATGATGGTTCAATCCTCTCAGGCTCAGGTGAGTCGAGCCTGTTGGACTTGCAGAGCAGAGAACTGAACCAAGAGAGTCATGAGACCTGGAATTGACCCTGGACTCCTTCCCCACCGGAGTGGGTGACCACATTACTTGCTCTCCGTCTTCACTTCCTAACCTGGAACATAAGGGCATTGGGGCATTTGTTCTAGAAGTTACTTTCCAGCTCAAAGATACCAAGTTAGCTTTGCAGAAGTAGCGGAATCTAAGGGGCAATCTTGGAAATGCCTTCATGTACTCCTTATATTTAACTCATTGCTTGATTTCCATTTTTCTTCAGATAAGAGTATACTTTACTTAGGGCTGGGAATTTGACTTTGGCATCAGAGTAGATTTAAGTTCAATGTCAGCTTGGTTGTGGATAACTGTGTGACCCTGGATGTGTGTTGGTTCTCTTTGAGCCTCGATTTACTCATCTGTAAAATGAGATACCACCTACTTCTGCAGTGGTTGGGAGAATTCAGTGAGATCATGGTTGTGGGTGCTGGCTCAGGCCATATTCTTTACCTCTGTAGAGCAGCATTGCTTCTGGGGTTAGCAAGTCTGGATGGGCTCACTGAGGACCCTACAAAGGATGTTGAGTCTATTCTGATGGGGGCTTACTGGGATCGTTGCTGTGGTGGGCACAACCTCTCTCTAGACAAAGCATTATATTTTTGGGAGGGAATCCCCGTGTTCAGCAATAAGTGAAGCTGAGGGAAGTAGCCTAAAGGCAGGGTTTCCTGAAGCAGCTCCACTGTGGCCCGGGTGAAGGTCTTCAGTCCAGAAGGTGTGGTCAGGGGCAGAGTGACAGCAGTTCAAAGGCTGATTTAGAATGGTAGGTAGTGGTGGTACAGTGGAAACGTGCTAGATTTGCAGTCAGATTGGGCTAGGACTCTGTAATTTGATGTTGTGTCCCAAGTAGTGAGTATCATTCAGCTGGGGCTAAACAAATGCATGCTTAATGGAAAAGAGGGAGGAAGGAAGGATGGAAAGAGGGAGGAACTAAGCCTTGTTCTTTGGTCTGCCACTTGAAACCTGGAACCTGAGTTTCTTCATTTGTAAAATGTGGATAATATTTACTGCAGAAGTTTATGATTCCCTGTGACACAGATTTCAATCTGTTAAGTATTATCTATCTATGACAATAATAATCAGAGGAAATAAGAGAAAGTGAACCTGGAAACTGAGGCAGATGTCAGCCAGGCTGAAAATCTGATAAACAATGCCATTTTCATGATGCTTAACCAACCAGGAAAAAAGACTCCGAAGTGTATCTTAATTTAGCATGAATATCGATTCTTCGAATTTATTTTATTCCTTCAGTTTACTAATTTTTTGGGAAAAGAGGCAAATAATATTAAAACAAACTTAGGATGTATTTTTTTATTATCTGGGTTTTATCTAGAATATTGAAAGTCCACCCAGTGACTCTCTGTATTATAAAGATGCTGAGATTCATGCTCATGAGCAGCATCCTCGATCGTGAAGGATATTCAAGCTTATTTCACATCGTTTATGTCCTAAGGCGTTTTGCATCTTTTGCTCTTCTAAGTGAGACCTGTGCAAATCCTGTGTTCTTGACAGCACTGCCTTACACTTCCTTTCATTGCTGCTCCATGCTTAGCACATTAGTAATGGTGTACCTGCTGTGTGCCAGGCATTATACTAGGGAACGAGATTAGGTCATGAACAAGACACAGACCTTTCCCTCAAGAAGGACATAGCCCAGTGAGAGAGACAAATGAAAAGGCAATTACAAGAGTAATAATTGCTCACGTACTAATTGTTTGGCTGATTTAAAATAACTGGAAAGAAAATTCTTTTGGGCTAGCAATGAAATAACGATATGAAATCAGTCAGTCTATATTCAGAATAGAAGAAAAATGAATAGTTAATAGTTGTGCTTACATGTTTTACACATAGTATTTTAAGCCCCTGTTGCCCAATCTTCTGAGAAACGGCATCTTCCCATTTTGCAGCAGAGATGACTGAGACACAGAGAAATGAGGTATATTTGTTAAGTTACAAAGGTTACATGCACCAAAATCTTGATCTTTCTATACCATATTATAATTAAATAATGTGCCCAAGTAAATAAAAACAACTTTTTCCCCCCATCCCTTAAATGCATCAGGGAGTTCCTGAGATTTAGAGTAAGGGTCTCTGGGGTGAGGCACTTGAGTCTGGGGCAGGAGCCTTGTAGCCTTCTTCGGCTTTATTTGCAGTGAGGTGAGAGTGCTACCTTCCCAGCATCAGCCTGTGTGATGACACAAATATTCTTAATGGGTCTTTGCAGCAGAGGGAAGTAGTTAAAGCCCCAGTGGCTTCAGCAGTGCTGAATTTAAGTTCCAAAGCAGCCTTTATGTCTATGTGACTCTGAGCAAATTCCTGATCTGTAAATTGGGAATAGTAATACATGCCTCATAGGATTGCTGTATTCCATCAGATAATATCTATAAAGTGCTCATCAAGCATGAGACACAGTAATGGCTATTAGCCATTTTTCTTTATCCGTCAGAGATTTCTAAAGATGGAGTCAGATGGCAGAGGATCACTTGGAAGACTCAGTGCCAAGTGAACTTAAGCATTAGATTTGTAAGCTGAGTAATTCAGTATATCAATAGGCCAATGTCTTCGTCTTCTGAAAGTTTTAGGACCCTCATAGACCATCTCTAGGTTTTCTTAGTTTGCATTTCCCAGTGCCTAGCCGAATAGTAACATAGTATTAGTAACTGACTTCTTAGGACTGTGTAGTATCAAACAGAGGTAAGTTACTGGTGGAGAAAGCCACATCCCTCTTCAATATCACAGTTTCTGAGGAGTCCTACTCTTTTTTTTTTTTTTTTTTTTTAAAGCACTTTATGACACTACAAAGACACATGTCAGGAAGGTGGTCTGCCCAGCTATCCCAGGGGCTGCTCTGAGTGTGAGGGGAGTTCTCCACTGTTGCTAGGGTGCACAACACTCTGACCTAGCAGAAACCAAGATCCTGACTCTAAAGGGATTTGTGCACATGTTAACTTTCCTAATTCCTCTAGTAAGTTCTGGTCTCTGTGGCTCTTCCTGTCCAAGCTGTGCTTGGGCTATGCATGAACTGAGCAGGGGCCTGTATCCACCTCATCAGCCCCCAGCCGTGTGGGATGCCTTGAGGGAGCCAATGAATGAAAAGCATGTCTCAAATGCAAATATGTCCATTCAGTTGTTTTGCTTTACTAGAAGTAGTTTTTTCTTTTTTTTTTTTTTTTGTCCTCTCTTCACTGACATACTTTATTGTTTTTACAGGGTAGCATGTTTAAAGGGAAGATACATTACTTAAATGTTTTATTGAAAGTAACAGAAAAGTTTAATACTGGCTGAAATAATTTAGGAATTTACCATGTCATATAACAAGAAGCTCAGAAGTAGAATGGGCTCCAGGGCTGATTCATCTGCTCAGTGATGTCATTGAGGATCGCAGTTCTCTGGGCCTCTTAGCTCCTCCATGCTCTGTGTGTCAGCTCTTGCCCTCACATTCCTTATCCAGACAAGACAGTGTTCAGAGGAAGAATAAGGTGATATCTTGTGTCTGTATGTTTGGATCTGAGGATCTGGCGTGTTCCCCTCACATTTTATTGGCCAGGATTCTGTCCCATGCCTATCCCTAGCAAAGGGAATGGGTTGACCATACTTTGGGGTGGAATGGTGTTGGGTTGAGAGGCCGTGACCCCTGTGGTGATCACAGACCCTATTTTAAGTTGGCAGTTTCAGATTGGTGCCCACTCAAGTGCCATGAATGCAATAGGCTTTTAGCCCATAGTTGACCAAGACGGTATCAAAGATTGAGGTTTTGCCATTCAAACTTGTTGAATTCTGCTGTGTTGAGTTTCCCCAATGCCTTCTTCTAGCTTAGACAAACTGTAAGGCCTCCACATGGTCTCCAAACTTGTGATGCTTATCTGTGCTGTAGCACAAAAGCAGGAACTGGAGAGTGGCCAAAAGCCCCACTCGGTGGTTTGGCAGGCCCCCTGAAGGCTCTTGTCTGCATCCCTCCCTGCAGGCAGGAGAGACAGTTAGTGCAGAGCTGGCTTTCTCCATTCAGCTCATGCAGAGAGGGAGGAATTCCCAAGGTGCGTTGCTCTGAGCCGGCTTTTCTGGTTTCTGTGGCTTCACTTGCCCACTGATTAACTGTGAGTATCACATGAGGCCTAGACAGTATCACCATGGTCATTTGAATAATAAAATCAAGTTATTCCATCATTTCACTTTTCCTTTGAGGGGGGAAAAGCATTTGGAACACAAGGCCCATCAAGACCTTTCCTGTTTCTGATGTCTCTATCATAGACTTGGCTGCAAAGGTTAAATGTTTTGGATTACAAAATGTATATTATATGGGGGTCTTCCTATAAATCAACAGGGCAGGTATGTTAAACAGAGAAAAATATCTACAGCTGTTCTCTTACTCATCCTGCTTGTTATTTAACTCAGTCTGGGCCCTAAGGAGCCTTTTCAGTTGTGCTGTCAACAGTTGGAAAACAAAGAAGAAACTGCGACTGGCAAATGAGGAACCCAGCTGGCCCTCTGTTTAGGCTCCCACTGCATATACTTTAATCCTGACACCTGCAAGCTATTTAATCAGGATTTACAATTGAACATGAAGGATGAGGGGTCCGCAGGGCTGTGTTCTTAGTGTTTGGATTGCAAATGATGGAGAAAAACTTTGTTATCGGATGTTGTAGTTATTTGAAGTTGGGTGCCCTCTAACCCACAGGGAACCCAGCATCATTTATCACTCCCCAGAAAAAAACTCAGCTCAGGCGGACACTGCTCCTCACAGCATAACATTCTATTTTTGCTTTTCCTGTATTCTAGAGTAAACAAATATGGAACTTATGAACAACGAGAAAAATAACTTCCAGAGAGCATATGGCAGGAGAGAGGAGTTCGAAATGAAATATTGAAAGCACAATATAGATTTAGACAGAAAGCAAAGACGAGGGCATTTGCGTACAATCTGGCCAAGGTGTGCCGTATTCAGAAGGTTCTCTACTTGCAAACGTACCGACTTTCACGGAAAAGAACAAAGTCTTAAGCCAGAGCAAAAGTATGGGGATTTCCCCAACACAACAGATGGAATTTACAGTTGCTTGTAAATGAACAAATTACCCAAATGTATTTTAGAAAATGCACTAAGTTTGGACTTGTGAACATTGCCTTAGGAAAAGCCCTGAAAGTTTAGAATGGAAACTTGCTGTAAGTTGAGGAGCTTCTGTAGTGATAAAACTGAAAGGAGTCTACAGAAACAGCAATTGATCACTACTTAGTGAGTTCCAACTGGGCTGAGTGTTTCAGGAGAGAAGAAGAAGCAGGGTGGAGTCCTTGCCCTCATGGAGCTTCTAGTCTGTTTGAGGGGAGGAGAAGATCTTGGTTTGGACAATAAAAGGAAAACAGGTAAAAACACATACGATAAAAAGAATCTCAGGGAAGAGATGATCACTGCTAATGGGACTAGTAAAATGAAAGTCACTGAAGAACTAGGAGTGTGAGTTCAAAATGGAAGTGATTGAGGCAGTGATTCCAACATTCTAGTATGAAGAGACATGATATTCAATGGATATTTATATTTAGAATCCATTAATTGAGGAATGCTTAATGAAAAGCTAGCACGAATTCATGTACATTAAAATATGTTTGCATCTCTCACCATTGCAACATTTACAAGCATGTGGAAAGTAGTACAAATAGGTCCAAGGCATAGTACTCATTCAGTGTTTCAGATAAGGTTTGCACATGGCTTGAAATTCCTCCCTTGTTAAAGCTCTGATCCTTAGTCCTAGGGCTCTGGGGTCCACTGCTTAGTAAACACTGGCTTAGGATAGTATGTTTGGGTGTTTATGAAACTGACCTAATGAGTATTGGAGCCTAATCAAATGGGCAGATGGTCCTGTGGATACCTTCAGACACAATTTAGGGGCAGTGACCAAAGAGGGCAGGGGCCTGCTTGCAGTTTTAGTGGCAACTTTCCCTTCAGTTTATCTACCAGCAATTTAGTCCTTTTAGCAGATCCTTTCTCTCTATCTACTTGTTTCAGTATGCCCAGGTTGATGAGTGACATACATTGAAAGGAATCTGGAGAGGCAGGGCTAAGAATGAAGGCACCATTCTCTTACCTTCTCTTGCGTCTGGACCAGCTTAAACTGAGAATTCTTTGACTTGTACACCTATGCCACTTAATATTGATTTATTTATTTAAATTGACAGGGTGTTCCTGCCAATCAGTGTGACTTTTACAGACCGCCAGAGAATTGGATTTACTAGTTTCTCTTGAAAACTTTTTATCCAAATGAATAAAGGAAATGTGCTCATGTTTTTGAGCATGAAAGTAACAAATGCTTGTTTTTTGTTCTGTAAACATTCAAAATACAGCAAGACTCAGAAGCAGACTCAGCCAGTATTCTACTGTGATCATTTTGGCACATATCCCATTTTATAATCTGATATAAATCAGATTGTTTTAAATCCTGATTTTTAGTAACTGTATAATACTTGATCTCATCACTGTTCTATGTACATTTAACCAATCCCCTCTGTGTGTTACACATTTACGTTGTTTCCATCGTTTTAAACCTTAATAAACAATGCAGTGATAAATTTTTTAGACATAAATCTTTATGCTTAGCTGTAAGAAAATGCAGCTTTATTTGATCAAATACCTCTATAGTTTTGTTCTGAATTTTCCCATCTCATTTTCTTATCGGTTTCAGATTCCATTTTTTTTCCAGCTTTATTGAGATATAATTTAAAAATTGTGGATATTCGAGGTGTATCACTGTGATGACTGGAAATACCTATACATTGTGTAATGATTGCTGAAATTAACACATCCATCAGCATTTACAGTTACCATTTGTTTGCGTATGTATGTATGTGTGGTGAAGATGCTTAAAATCTGGTATCAAATTTCAAGTCAACAATGCAATGCGGATAATTAACTATAGTCACCATGCTGTACATTTGGTCCCCAGATGTATTCATCTTGCAAAGGAAAGTTTGTACTCTCTGACCACCATCTCCCCATTTTCTCCATCCCTGCAACCCCAGTCCTTGAAAACCATTGTTCTACTCTCTGCTTCTACGATTTTGACTTGTTAAGATTCCAAATACAAGTGTGATCATATGATAATTGTCTATGTCAGGCTTATTTTACTTAGTATAATGTCCTGCAGGTTCGTCAGTTTTGTCACAAATGACAGGATTTCCTTGTATTTTATAGCTGAGTAATGTTCCACTGTGTATAGCACATTGCGTTCATTAATTTTTCTGTTGATGGATACTTAGGTTGTTTCCATATACTGGCTATTGTAAATAATGCTGCAATGAAAATGGGGGGACAGATATCTTTTTGAGATACTAATTTTACTCCTTTTGGATATATACCAAGAAGTAAGGTTGCTGGATCATATGGTAGTTTTATTTTTAGTTTTTTGATGCCTCTCCATACTGTTTTCCATAATGGTTCCACCAATTTAAATTTCCATCAACAGTATACAAAGTTTCCCATTTCCCCAAACCCTTGTTGACACTTGTCTTTTTGATAATAGCCATTCTAACAGATGTGGATGATATCTTATTGTGGTTTTAATTTATATTTCCCTAATGGATAGTGATATTGAACACCTTTTCTTAGACCTATTGGCCATTTACTGTCTTTTAAAAAAAAGTCTCTTCAGGTCCTTTGCCCATTTATTAGTTGGGTTTTTTTGTTGTTTTTGCTCTTGAGCTGTGAGATCCCTGTATGTTATGGATATTAGCCTCTTATCAGGTATGTGGTTTGCAAATATTTTCTACTGTTCTGTAGGTTGCTTTTTTATTTTGCTATTTGCTTCCTTTGCTGTGAAGAAGCTTTTTAGTTTGATGTAGATCTACTTGTTTTTGCTTTTGCTGACTGCTTTTGGTAGAAAATCCAAAACACCATTGCTAAGACCAACGTCAGTGTCTTCTCTCTGTGTTTTCTCCTCCTAGGAGTTTTTTGATTTCAGGTCTTAAGTTTAAGTATTCAATCCATTTCGAGTTAATTTTTGTATATGGTGTCAGATAAGAGTTCATTCTTTTGCATGTGGATATTCAGTTTCCCCAACACCAGTTATTGAGAAGGCTATTCTTTTCCTATTATGTATTATTGGCACTATTGTCAAAGGTTAGTATATCTGCATGGATTTATTTCTAGACTCTCTATTCTTTTCCATTGGTCTCTGTGTATGTAGGTGTGTGTATGTCTGTGTGTGTTTAACCAGTACCCTACTATTTTAATGACTATAGCTGTATAATATAATTTGAATATGTGATGTGTGGATGTGTGATGTCTCCAGCTTTGTTCTCATTCTCTGGATTGCTTTGGCTATTCAGGATCTTTGTGGTTCCATACACATGTTACAATGTTTTTTTTCCTATTTCTGTGAAAAATGCCATATGAAATTAGATAGGGATTGCATTGAATCTGTAGGTTACTTTGGGTAGTATGGACATTTTAACAATAGGTTTCCAATCCATGGACATGGGATATTTTTCCATTTATTTGTTTATCAATTTCTTTGATAAATATGTTGTAGATATTGGTGTATAGATCTTTCCCCTTCCATTCTTTTTGATACCACAGGCATACAAAGGTCTATAAGATAACAGTATGCACAATATATGTCAACAAATTTGATAGCCTAGAAGGAATGGATAAATTCCTAGAACCATACAACCTACTAAGACTGAATCATGAAGAAACAGAAAATCTGAACAGACCAATAATGAAATTTAGTCAGTGATCACAAACCTCCCAACAAAGAAAATCCCGGGACCGGTTGGCCTTATGGGTAAATTCTACCAACAACTTAAAGAATAATGAATGCCAGTCCTTCTTAAACCTTTTCAGAAATTCAAACAGGAGGGAATACTTCCAAACTTACTTTTCAAGACCAGGATTATCACTGTACCAAAGCCAGATAAGGATACAGAAGAAAAGAAAATTAAAAGCCAGTATCCCTGATAAACATAAATGCAGAAAATCCCCTAGAAAATATTAGGATATGAAATTCAGCAGCACATTAAAAGGATCAGATACCATGTTCAAGTGGGATTTATCCCTGGGATGCAAGAATGGTTCAATATACGCAAATCACTAAATGTGATATACCACATTAAGAAAATGAAGAATGAAACTCACATGCATCATTCAATAGATGCAGAAAAAGCATTTGACAAAGTTTACCATCCTTTTATGATTAAAAACTCTTCACAAATTAGGTATAGAAGGAATGCTTCTCAACATAATATAGGCCATATATGACAAACCCACGGTTAACATACTCAGTGGTGAAAAGCTGAAAGCTTTTCTTCTAGATCAGAAGTAAGAGAAGGATGCATATTGTCACCAGTTCTGTTCAATATAGTTCTGGAAGTCTTAGCCAGAACAATTAACAAGAAAAAGAAATAAAAGGCATAAATTAGAGGGAAAGAAGTTATCATAAGTGACATTATCATATGTGAATTTATGTGTCACATTATATGTATAGAAAACTCAGAAGACTCTACCACGACACTGTTAGAACTCATAAAATCAGCAAAGCTGCAGGATACAAAACCGATACACAAAAATCAGTTGCATTTCTATACAGTAACAAGAAATTGTCCAAAGAAGAAATTAAGAAAACCCACATACAAAAGCATCAAAAAGAATAAAATACTTAGGAATAAATTTAACCAAGGAGATGAAACATTAGACTCCATTTGGGATCTACATTTAGGCATTGGCAAAAATCCACCAATATGAGGCAGTGTGGTTGCCTCTTAGTGGTTCAGCTGGAAGAGTCAGAAGAGTAGAAAGTTCTCCTTTGTCTTCCTCTTCTGGGGCAGCTTAACTTAAAGTTTAATTTTCAGTTTAATTTCTTAGTTGATAAGTTACACACAAGGCCTGTTAACCTCCAATTTGGAAGAGTTTCATTTTTCTGACCGCATTTGACCATGTAAGTTACCGTCTAAAATAGAGTACTTTGACAATAAAAGGAGATACTACTATTAGTTAAGCTAGGACAACAGCATACATTGGAATTGTCCCCAGTGACCTGGATATATGGTTACCTTGTCTAGATTTAACCCTTGTATTCCTCATTTCTCTGAAAGTTCTCTAAGTAGATCCTCAAATGGAGTCAAGAATGGATTACATTGCTAAGAATTAGAAGGACATAATTTTAGAACTTTGATAGGTTAGTCAGAAGTTGGGCTAAATCAGGCTAGCATCATGCTGTCAATGCAGAAAAGTTTGATCAAGCAAATAGCATAATTTGGAGACTTTTAGAAGAAAAATCCAGGTACTGTTTTTACGTAGTGATTTAAGCAGCTGGTCAAATAACTGAGTCATCAATACTTTATTACTTTACGTAATTTATTTATTTGTTGCTTTCCTATTTCCATTCCAGACTTTTTCTTTAATTGGTCTTTTTGCCCATAACAAAGATGTAGTCTTATAGTAATCCATCTTAACTGCTATGGCTGCTGGGATCTATTTAATGGAAATAGGGTCTTTTACAGCTAAGAATTATTTAGGGTCATTCTAAACAAATGGAACTCTCATAGCCTTGATTTGAGACAAACAGAATTATGGAAACAGAACTATTTGCAAGAAGATACTAGTTTCTTATGTCTTGCATTCACAACAAGCTTTCCATACTGCAAGTTTGTTACTGTATTGTTTGCTTTTAGCTTTTTATTTGCATGCTGATAATCCTCTTTCAAAATATTTGGAGCCCTTAAGGATCCTAAATATGTCAAAAACAGTGGAAAAAATGCAAAAATATTGTCCAGTAAGTACTTCCTCAGAGTGTACCACACTCAGATAATTTCTCAAATTTCTAAGGACTAGAACGATTTATATGTTATAACATTGTTTCGGAAAAGGGAAATGTAAAAAAATTATAATCCATTTTAAAATCAACATAATTCAAATACCAATGTCTGACAAAAATAACATTTAAAAACCTATAGCCCAATCTTACATGTTAATAAACATGCAAAAATCCTCCCTAGGAGTATTAAAATAATAAAAAACTTACTGAGTGATGCAGGAATTCGTGGATTGTTTGGAGAATCCAGGAATGCGTATGTTAAAATGTCAAAGGACAAAGTTATGTTATTACCTCAATATATGATCAAAAGGCTTAAAATTCAACATCCTTTCTGTTTTAAACTTTCAATTAACTCGATATAGAATGACACACAATGCAACTTTAAAATTACACACACACACCCCCACACCCACCCACACCCCCTCTGCTCTTCCAAACCAATAGCCACACAGTGTAATTCTTAATCATGAAACACTAGAGGCAGTCTAACTAAATGAAGAACTAAGATAAGATACCATCATCACTATTTTTATATTCTGAAAGTTAAAGACAACACTCCAAGTCTTAAAACAGAGAAGGGTAGGTATTTCTATTTGCAAATAATACAATTATTTATTTAGGGCAAGGATTGATAAACTGTGGCCCAAGTGCAGCCAATGGGCTGCTTTTGTAAATACAGTATTTTGAAACACAGCCATGCCTTTCTATTTATGTATTTTCCATGGCTGTTTTTGCACTACAACAGCAGAGTTGAATAGTTGTGGCAGAGACCACCATGTGGCTCACATAATCCAAAGGACGATGAAATGGTCCAAATGTTGTACTGAACCGAGCATAGAAAGTCAACACCAAGACAAAACTATGTCAAATTGCAGGATCTTTATTGCCCATGGGCACAGAGGACTCGCATCTCTCCAACCCGTGGCCCCAAAAGGAGGGTGTCAAGACCTTTTATACCCGTAAAACCACCTCGGGGGTGAGGGTGAGGGTGAGGAGCAGGGTTGGGGATGAGGGGCTTCAGACATTCTGAGGGCTAGTGGATTCTGTAAATAACCTCCTGGGCGGAGATGAGGGTGAGGGGCTTTTACCATGTTACACAAAGGTCCTTTGCTCTTTACAGAAAGAAAAATTGTTGACCTCCGATCTAGAGCACAAAGATAGTTCTATAATATATACACAAAAATGAATTGTATGTGTTTGTGTGTATATATGTACATATATATGTATACATACGTACACGTGTGTGTATATACGTACGTATATATGTGTGTATATACCTACACGTGTGTATATATGTACACACGTGTATATATACATGTGTGTATGTGTACATGTGTGTATGTACATATGTGTGTATATGTGTACATATATGTGTGTATATTTGTACATATATACACATAAATATTTTTTGAGACACAGTTTTCCTCTTGTCACTCAGGCTGGAGTGCAGTGGCATGATCTTGGTTCACTGCAATCTCTGCGTTTCAGGTTCAAGTGATTCTCCTGCCTCAGCCTCCTGAGTAGCTGGAATTACAGTCCCCTGCCATCATGCCTGGCGAATTTTTGTATTCGTTTTTAATAGAGTTGGGGTTGGCCAAGCTGATCTTGAACTCCTGACCTCAGGCAATCCGCCTGCATTGATCTCCCAAAGTGCTGGGATTACAGGCGTGAACCACTGCACCCAGTGCTGTATATTTTTTAAAACATGAACTTAACATGTAAACATAAAAGGAATGGACAGGCCTATATGAAGAGCAACCGATTTTAATGAAGAATATAAACGAGTGTTTAAGTGAATCTAGAATATAATGTGTTTTAGACTGAGTATCATATAAATGATAATTCTTTCCATATTACTTTGTAAGTTTAAATAAATTTTAATAAAAAATTGGAGTTTTGGGGGAATGAAAATGATTTTTAAAGTTCAAGGACTATAAAAAGAAATTGACTAACAGATAAATGGACCCTCAAATATATAATGCCAGACATAATAGAAGTTTATTTCTTATTTACGTAACTCTGAGATGAGTATTTCAGATAGGCAAGCAACTCTCTCCCAAAGAGAA
Organism: Cacajao melanocephalus; assembly: GCA_963573385.1. NCBI lineage: Eukaryota > Metazoa > Chordata > Mammalia > Primates > Pitheciidae > Cacajao > Cacajao melanocephalus. The sequence continues at coordinate 64,907 of CAUYLG010061673.1, read as the reverse complement.
AGATTGATGAACCCACTCCTTCTACTTTATAGATCCTCAGTCTCAACCTTGGTTTCCCAGGCTGTCTTTAGGATCCAAATTCAGGCAGCTGAGAAGGGAAAGGTGTGGAGAGCTGCTCCTGTGAGGTTTTGCTTTTTGAGACTGTTCTGGAGACGGCACGCATCACTCCTCCTCACTCCTTCAGCCATATAACTATTACGCAACCAACTGCAAGGGAGTCTGGGAAATGTGTTCTAGTTGCTTGCCCAGGAGGAATTAAAAAGGGTTTAGGGAACAGCCTGCAAAATCTGCCATAGCACCAGAAGAACAGGTCTAGAAGCAGACCACAGCGTATGTCAGAACTGATAAAGCTATAAATACGGCATTTCAAATCAGTAAGGAAATTGTAGTCAATTAACAGACCTAGGACAAATATCCGTTACATTTTTACCCTTATGCTACACAACAAAACCAAGATGTACTACATTTAAGTATAAAAAAAAAAAGATTAAGTATTAAAAAGTAAACCCTAGAAATACTTATGTTAACTAGAATATATTGACTGTATTATAGTAATTATACTGATGAATAGTTTATTTGGTAGTTTGGTGGGAAAGGTTTTTCTAAGTATAAAAAAAAGGAAGGAACCAGGCTGGGCACAGTGGCTTATGCCTATAATCTCAGCACTTTGGGAGGCCAAGGTGGGTGGATCACCTGAGGTCAGGAGTTCCAAGACCAGGCTGGCCAACATGGTGAAACCCCATGTCTACTAAAAATACAAAATTAGCCAGGCCTGGTGGTTTGTGCCTGTAATCTCAGCTACTTGGGAGGCTGAGGCAGGAGAGCTGCTTGAATCCAAGGGGTGGCGGAGGTTGCAGTAAGCTGGGATCGTGTCACTGTACTCCAGTCTGGGTGACAAGAGCCAAACTCCATCTCAATAAAAGGAAGGACCCATGAAAGGAAATGGATAATTTGAGTATCTAAACATTAAGCATTTCTATATGTCAAAATTAGCAAAAAATCAAAAAGTGTCAAAAGGATACAAATATTTTCTATTTAGAGCCAGAAGATTAATATCCTTAAAACACAAAAGTTCCTCTACCAATGAGAAAAAGATTTCTTACATTGCAAAATAAGACATAAGATGGAAGTGGCTATTAAACATGTAAAAAATTAAATTTCTGTAACAGTCGATAGCTTGGAAGTGGTATGATATATAAGCTCTTTATGAGTCTGTTTCTCCTTCTGTGAAACTAGAGTAAACATGAAGCGTACCTGTTCAGGTTCTGTTAGGATTAAATGAGAAAATCGTTGTAAAGATAGCAATAAACATGCCACAAATAATAGCCATTTCCATTTTTATTATTCCAAGTATTCATGGTGTGTTTTTAACATATTCAAAATGTATGTGTAGTAGGATGTCATTCTATTAAAACACCACTCAGGTGTGCACACACACGTACACAATGAAGGAAACACACTAGTACTTTAGAAGTTGTGTTTTGGTTGTGACCTTAGGAATAACTGTTATTTTCTACATTTCTACACTTTCCAAAATTTTAACTGTAATATATATTGATACATCAATTAAAAAAATTAATGATATAGTGCTCATCTTGGATTAATTTTTGAATGGACCCAAACAGTTTCTTAAATTTGCCTGGGGCTGATTTGTTTGTGAAGCCAGATTCCATCTTGAAAACCTCCATCCAGAGCATGGAAAAATCTCCAAGTGCTCTGTTTCAGTTCTAGCCCAACGGCAGAATCTCTTTTTTGCTTATCCAAATTGTGTGAATTTATTACCCAGAAAGGATTTAGAATGCTAATTGAAGCACTTTGGTAAAACTGAGTTGTGACAGATGCATTAGGTGTATGTCTGTGGAGCAGGGACTGCTGATGTGGGGGCACCTTGCTCGCTGTAATTCTGGTGCTGCTTCCAGGCACTGTATCCTGGTTCTGCTCCTCAATCAATTCGCTTTGTTATCTCCCGTTTTCCCCTTGCCCACTGATCCTATTTTGTGGCAAAGTTACTAAACCTGAGTTTCAGTCTCCTCTTCTGCAAAATGGGGTAAATGACGCCTTCCTCAAGGTGTTGTTTTGCAGACACTTGGCACAATGCCTGACATATAGCAGGCGTTTATTAAATGGATGTTTTCATTCTTGTGCTCACTCTTCAAATGTCAACATACAGAATGATGTATTTGTATTCACTTTTTCTTGTTGCTGGTATAGGAAGTAGCGAACAAGCTCTGGGGTTGAGATGAAGTTCACCTTTGCCCACATTTGGATAGGTTACTTGTAAATAACTTCAATTAAACAAGTGTTCACCAAACCTGTATTACAGCTTGTCCCTGAAATGAACAAATCAGGAGCGTATCATCAGGTCACATGGGGTAGTGTGCCTATTGCAGCGCCTCCCTACTCACAGTCCTTCCCCCAAAGCCCCTGCCATAGACATAGATAGCTATGTATTATCTCAGGAGTGCCACTGCCTCTCCTGAGCACACCTGACACAAGGGCCACCAAAAGAGCTATGGCTGTCTTATGTTTGTGGCCTATGATGATGTCAGGGGAAAGTGTTTTTACTCCTGTTATTCTGGAAATATTCTCCTGGCTTTCCTCTGCCCCAGGGAATGACTTACCTGATCATCTTGGGAGGGTGCTGTTTTCAGGACAGGGTAAATGTTCTCATTTCATGTTCCACCTGCCTATGACAGGTGGTAGTGTGCCCACACAGAGGATCATTATCATCATCATCTTCTGTCATCCATCATCTGCTGTCATCGTCTGCTGTCGTGTCGTCTTCCTCCTCCTCCTCCTGTCTTCCTCCTCCTCCTGTCTTCCTCCCTTCTTCCTTCTTGTCTCTTCTTCTTCCTTCTTGATTTTGCTTCTTCTTCCTTCTTTTTACTTCCTTCTTCTTCCTCCTCCTCCTTTCTTTTTTCTTCTTTTTTCCTTCTTTCCTCTTTCTTCTTTCTTCTTCCTTCTTCACTCTTGTTTCCCATGCTGGAAAGGCTGTAGTGCAATGGCATGATCTCGGTTCACCACAGTCTCTGCCTCCCGGGTTTAAGCAATTCTCCTGCCTCAGCCTCCCAAGTAGCTGGAATTACAGGCATGTGCCACCATGCCTGGCTAATTTCGTATTTTTAGTCATTGGCTCTCCACTAATTCATTTGCCAACCTGGATTCCATCACCATAAAGGTGATCTTTTGGCTTTCATGAGCTCCTTGTTTTATTTTTCAGTTTATTCAGAATTTGAGTAGAGAAGACAAGTGGTCCTTATTGAAGGTTTGCCTTTATGGCTCCAACACACCTGACATGAAAAAAAGCAGCCGGGCCCATCGTATAATCTCTCAGACATATAGAGACTAAACTTGGGCAGCACTTTGAGGTAAATCCCCAACAGAAAACGCTCCCACATGTGCAGATGGGACATGGACAGGCATATTCATAGCAGCATTGAGGGATTTGGAAATAAGCTACATATTTATGAATAGGGGATGGGTAAATGAAATGTTACTTCTTGTTCTACTTATTTGATGGAATATATAGTGGTGAATAGGGATGAACTAGATTGATATGTGTCAGTATGGATGTGCATACAAATCATTATGTTGAGTGAAAAAAGAAAGCTATCTCCTGTGATAGTGTTTACGGAAATGAAAACACCCACTTAAAGGAGAATAGCATGCGTTGTGTGTGAGAGAGAGAACTAAAAAGTCTTTGCGTCAACACGGTGACAGTGAGGGATGGTGATCTGTTCAGAAAAGAGAGAGAGAGGTGGGAAATAGGATTAGGTTGGTCCAGGAGAATTTTCTGTGTAGTACTTTTGCTTATTAAAAGAATGTGAGCATATATTGAGTCATTCTGAAAAAGCATCTGTATTGGGAAATGGGAAACAAATATGACACAGTGCTAATAGCTGCTAATTTTATATGGAAAGAAAATCGGCATGTTATATTATTCATTGTTTTCACAAATAAACCTTCCAAAAAAAGAAAAAAAAAAGAAAGGGGCTTCTCTTGAGGGAATCTTCCAGAGCCAGGAAACACAGAGGCTGAAGAGTTGGTACCAGGTGCTTCAGTGAGAAGACTCTCCTGTGGTGGGGGAGAGGCCTGACTGGTGGAGGCCATCTTGAGTCCTGTCGAAGGAGGCACAGGGCCGAGTGAGCAGCGGAAGCCTGGAGGTGGAGAGAGGAAGCTGCAGAGGGCAGGGCCTGACCCAGGGCTGAAAGGAACAGAAGACAAGGCCAAAAGAGAGGGGCTGGTGTGGTTAGGCCTGGCATGTTCTCCATTCTTGACCTGGTTCCTATTTCAGTCCATATTCCTACAGTACACCCCTTTTTGTTGTAGTGACAGCTTCAGTGCAACCAAATGAACAGCACAGAGGTGCTGTGTGTATGCTTCAAGTTCTCTTACAAGAATCCTCAAGATTCCACATTTATACACATCGTCAGATATTTATGAGCCCCATTACTGGATACTTCAGATATTTCCAACTCAGAACACTAAGCTGATGTGATGGCAACTACTGAAGCCTCGATGGGTGCTCTCCTCTCGACTTAGTTTTTTAAAAGATCAACTTTCTATTTCACAACAGTTTTCAACTGACAGAAAAAACTGCAAAGATAGTTCATAGAGTTGCCATATCTTCCACATCCAGTTTCACCTGTTAACATTGTATATATGTGTGGCACATTTGTGATGATTAGTGAACCAATATTTAGACAATACTGTAAAGGCCACAGTTTCTTCAGATTTTCTAAGTTTTTTATGTCCTTTTTGTGTTTCTGAATCCCATCTAGGACACGATATGACACCTTCCTCCCCTAAGTGTCCTCTCGGTTGTGACAGTTGCTCAGACTTTCCTTGTTTTTGTTGACTTGGTGGTTTTTATGAGTACTGGTCACGTTATTGCAGGATGCCCCTCTGCTGGGATTAGCGTGATGTTTTTCTTATGATTGGACTAGGGTTACAAATTCTTGGGAGGAAAGTCACCGAAGCAGAGTGACCTTTATCTTACTATATGAAGGGACCGCACATGAACAGGACGTACCACTGTCCAAGTGCACCTGGGAAGTTACACTTTAAAAGTTGTTTTTCTACGTGCTCTGATTCTCAGATTCCCCAGGAGTGATAGTCAGCGAGGGTGGGAGTCATCTCCAGTTGGATGAGCTCTGACACCCGGAGCACCCTGGACTCTTCAATTTTTAGAAAGGCCTGGTTCAGTCTGTGGCTCCGTTTTTGCAAGTCTCCATCAGAGCAGGAACTAGGACTTGGTGGCGTCCTGAGCAGCTGATTCTAGTTTCCTTGTGCGTCCAGTAGGCAATGGGAAACCTCTAAGGACTAGGGACAGTTCCAGGGGCTCAAAGGAAACACACTAGTTAAAACCGCTGCTCCTTTCCCAGGCAGTGGGGAGGGAGATCTTGGGAGCACTAATATTTACGTTAATATTTAAAGAAAAGAAAAATGTTTCTTGTAGCTGATAGAGGCCAAGGAAATATTTGAGCCCTTGCTATTTGCAGTAATCCTTTGATGTGTCTTAACTGATTATCTGTCACAGACTCTGCAGCTACTATTTCAAAACTCTGTCAGCTTTCATCCACCCTCACCCACACCCCGTGCAATGCTCTTATCCCAGGTAACTGCCTCCTGTATTATTTGGAGGATGAAAGCCAGGCGTCCTCAGCGTCCCGGCTACACCTCAGCGTCTCCCTATGTCTTCGCTTCTCCCTTTTCTCCATTGCCAGGGATGAAGGCTGATCCCTGCAATTCTGACCAGCTCCACAGATACATTCATCTTTAATCCGACCCTTTCCACTGCCTTATCTGCTCAGCTCATCATGCCCTAGTTGAAGTCAATTCTCCCCAAAGTTGTGTCTTCTCCAGCTGCAATTTAAATCTATGTGAAAGAGCAATCGCCAAGACTGTTAATGACCTGATCCTTACAACCCAGCCGTCCACATTGCTGCATTTCTTACCTCTAAGCCCCAGCCCAACCAAACCATTTGTAGTTCCCAGACAGTGTCAGGCTCCCTCTTCCTTCTGGGCCTCTAAACCAGCTGTCTCCATCACCTGAAATATGGTCTCTCCCTGCCGTCTTGCACCCTGCCTTACTGCCTGGCCGACTCCCTGGCTTCCTGACTCCCATCCTGGCAGACCTGACTTGCAAAGCACTTCCTCCAAAAAGCTTCCTTGACTTCCAGAAAGCACAACAGGGCCCCTCTGTGTTCTCTCAACACACCTGTGCACCCTGTATTAGCACTTACCTCACCGCATGAAAACTGCATGTTTCCATCTTGGGTTTATCTCCCACTGGATACAAGCCCCTTGACAGAGCTGAGCACATCTTGCCTGTTACTACATTTTCCCAGATGGTGGACCTGACAAATAGCTGGAGCCCAATAGACATCTGTTGAGTTAAAAAAAAAAAAAACCACTTAATCTTGAACAGAAACTCTTGAGTTCCTATTTTTACACTCAATCATCCATACCCCAAACATTTTGAGACAGGGTCTTACTCTGTCACTTAGGCTGGAGTGCAATAGCACAATCTAAGCTCACTGCAGACTTTAGCTTCCAGGCTCAGGTGATTCTCCCACCACAGCGTCCTGAGTAGGTGGGACCACAGTTGTTTGCCAGCACATGTGGCTAATGTTTGTACTTTTCGTAGAAATGGGGTTTTACCATGTTGTCCAGGCTGGTCTTAAACTCCTGGGTTCAAGTGATCCACCCACCTTGGCCTTCCAGAGTGCTGGGATTGCAGGTGTGAGTCGCTCTGCTTGGCTCACCCTTTTATCTGCCTTCTGTATCAGCTGTGTTTGATTTGCCTTCTGTATCAGAAATGTTCTTCCAGATCAGTTCCTCAGTGTAACGTCCATTGGTCCCTTCTCAGTCTTGACCTTTTGGTCTCTCTGAAGCCTCTGATACTCTTGTCCAGTTTCTTTTCCTTATAATTGTCTCCTCCTTTGATTTTTGGAATATTGTTTTCTCCTCCCAGCCCCCCACCTCTGTGACTTCTGTGAATCTATCACTTTCTTCTGTCCCCTATTTTAACAAGTCCCAAGTCACCCCTGCCATCTTCTCTCTGGCACTTCTCTTCCTTGGCTCCCTGTGTCTGTGAAGAGTATCTACATCTTGGGTGGCATGAAGGCTGGAAACAACAGCACCTTCTTCTACTTCCTCCTCCACTAATGAAAGTGTCTACCTAGGAGTAGCCCAGTCTAGCACATTCTGCTTCCTAAATATTACTACACACCTCTAACCTTTGTTCTAGTTCAGGCCTTCACCCCTTCTTGCTTGGGTTTTTGTGGGTTTTTTTTTTTTTTTTGTCTTTTAGAGATAGAGTGTTGCTCTATTGCCCCAGCTGGGTGCAGTGGTACCATCATGGCTCACTGGAGCCTCAAACTCCTGGCCTCAAGTGATCCTTCTGCCTCAGCCTTCCAAGTAGTTAGGACTACAGGCATGTGCCACCATGTCCAGCTAATTAAACTTTTTTTTTTTTTGCACTGGGTGCAGTGGCTCATGCCTATAAACCCAGCACTTTGGGAGGTCAAGGTGGGCAGATCATTTGAGGTCAGGAGTTTGAGACTAGCCTGGCCAACATGGTGAAACTGTCTCTACTGAAAATACAGACATTAGCCATGCAGCATGTAGTCCTAGCTACTTAGGAAACTGAGGTGGGAGGATCATTTGAACCCGGGAGATGGAGGTTGCAGTGAGCTGAGATTGCACCACTGCACTCCGGCCTGCATGACTCTGTCTCAAAAAAAAAAAAAGACTCTGTCTCAAAAAAAAGAAAAGAGAGTTGGGGTCTTGCTATGTGGCCCATGCTGATCTTAAACTCCTGGACTCAAGTGATCTCAGTCTCCCAAAGTGTTGAGATTACAGGTGTGAGCCAATGTATGTGGACTTTGTTTGGGTTATTGATGACTGTCATGTCGTCTAAATTGGTCCTACCCCCGGCCCCACTCCAGTGTCTCCCATGTAGCCTTTCCTTTACCCTGTTCTGGCCATGATACAGTGTTGCTTAAAATGTCCGATTGCTGTCTGTTGTCTTTGGAAGAGTTCAAGATCCTCCTCAATCTGGCATGACCAACATTTCCAGCCTGTCCTCTAACACATGACTTCTTGTACCACAACTATTGCCTATCCTTTCTTGCCTACCTGCCTCTGCTTCCACCTGGACTGCTCTTCCCCATTACTTGATTTCTTTATGTAGAACTCTTACGAACCCTCACTTAGTATAAAGTCACTTCTCTCATAAAGTCTTCCCTGATCTTTGGGCTCTGCACTCGGTTTTACTCAGGCATTATTAGGCTTTGCTGCCTTAAAAAATCCTGAAATCTCAGAGCTCAATCTAGTACTTACCGCTCACATCAGAGGTTGGTAGGAGTCAAGAAGCTCTCCTTGGTTGGTCTTTTCCAATGATGACTCAGGAATCTCAGCTGCTTCCCTCAGTCAGCTTTCCATCTCAGGATTATCCAGTTCCATGGATGAGGAGGAGAGAAGGAAGGCCTAGAAGAAGGCATACCTGCTTTTAATGGCCTCAAGCCAGGAGCTACCATTTATATTCATATTCCCATTGGTGAGAGCACAATCATAGGGTCCCAAACGAACTACTGGGGAGGCTGGAAAATGTAGGGAAGCACATGGACGTTTGGTTCATGCTGCTTTGCCAGGGGCTCCTCCAGCAATGTCACCAGCTGTTGCAGTTTGCCCAGGACTGTCTGGGTGTCAGTACTGAAGAGTCTTATGTCCTAGGAAAATCATCAGTGCTGGGCAGACAGAGAATGTTATTCACCTTCAGTCCTTGGTGGTAATTCCGTGCAACCATTTCACAGTTTTCTATGTTTCCTCTTCATCTGGATCTAGATTATGAACTTCCAGGAAGCAGGGACTGGATCACAGGGATCTTTTTCATCCCTTACCAGGTCAAGAATATTGTATGTATAAAGTAGATAACCATAAATGTAGGTATCGGTTTTAAATGTCATTTTGTTTTTTAGATTACATGAGTAATATATATTTAGTGTAAAAACAGGTGAGCAAAAAGAGAAATCAGTTTTTAAAATTACCTTAATTACTAGCGCTTTTTAGAAATTACCATTTTGCTTTTGGCGTACACACATACTCACATCACACATACCTCGGAATGGAATATATCGGAATTGTAAAGAAAAACTAGATCATATTTCACAGGCTGTTCTGTAAGTTCTTTTTCTCATTGAATAATATATCTCATAAATGTCTGTAGCATTAAATTGAAAATGATACAATTAAATGACTTGGATTTATTGAGCCCAAATTGTAATATACCTGGGAATGCTGGTACGATTAGCAGCTGTATCATGTTCTATAACTTGGCATGCTAACCATTTTGTATAATTGAATGGCTGTGTTTCCATTTTGGAAGTAAATGCACGGGACATAAATTGTTCCAGAACATAGTAAAAGATAGGCAGCCATCCAGTTAATTACATGAAGCAAACGCAAGCTTGGTACCCGTAACTGATCAACATATCATTAGTGTATTAGTCTGTTTTCACAGTGCCAATAAAGACATCCCCAGGACTGGGTAATTAATAAAGGAAAGAGATTTAATTGACTCACAGTTCCACATGGCAGAGGAGACCTCACAATCATGGTAGAAGATGAAAAAGGAGCAAAGTCATGTCTTACATGGCAGCAGGCAAGAGAGTGTGAGCAGGGGAACTCCCCTGCTCAGATCTCATGAGACTTATTCACCATCAGATCTCATGAGACTTACTCACAATCACGAGAATAGCATGGGAAAGATCCACCCCCAAGGTTCAGTTACCTCCCACTGGGTCCCTCCCATGACACATGGGAATTATGGAAGCTATAATTCAAGATGGGATTTGGGTGGGGACACAGCCAAATCATATCAGTTAGCAAAATAAACTACAGATCAAGATCACTTAGGAATGTTGATCTTAAATACAAGAAAAAAATTAAGATAACATTGAATAAATTAATAACTAAAATAATAATGCAAGCTCACATTTGTAGAGATCTTTCTATGTGCCAGCCACAGGTCTGAGTGCTTTACATACACTGTAAAGTACCATCGTATAGATGAAGAAACTGAGGTACAGAGAGGGTAACTCGTGCAAGTTTATATTACTAGTGATTGCACACAAAGATGACATCGGGCTTCGATTCCAGCAAAGCATGGATAGATCATTGCAAGGAATTCTACAGATACAATATAGTACACAGATAGTTCAACAAGGAAAATAAGATCATATTGATAGACTCGAATGCTTCAAGATGCCTCTTTAATGAAAATAATACCAAAAAAAGTAGAATATTTGTTTATACTAAGAAGCATATTTTTTAAACTAATGCATTCTGTTAAAAATCAGGTTCAAAGCATAGATCCTCATTTCCAACTACCAGAAACCAAAATATAAATCCCCTAGGAATGTTTTATGGGACATAAAAGAGTTTTCTCTATTCCAAAAAATTAATAATGGTTAATTGTATGAAAATTTGGATGGAAAGTCTAGAAGATCACAATGAAAATAAAAATCTCCCATAAACCTCTGTTCTGAGATAATTCCTTAACATTTCTATACATAAAAATTTTCCTTCCTTACTGAATTAGGATTATATAACTATACTTCTTGGAAATTGAGTCTTTTTTCAGTTAAACATATACTTTGAAAAGTATCTTGTCATTAAATACTATCACATGTGAATTTTAATGGCTGTATAGTATTCCATCAAAAGGATATATCAGATTTTAAACTCCAATGTTGAACACTTGGGAGGCTTCCATTCTTTGGGTGTTATAAATAACAATGCAAATGATATTCTCATCCCTATTAGGCTAAGTTCTTAGAAAAGAGTTCCAAATTTATTTATTTATTTAATTTTTGAGATGAAGCCTCCTGGGTTGAAGTGATTCTTCTGCCTCGGCCTCCCGAGTAGCTAGAACTGCAGGTGCGCACCACCGTGCCTGGTTAATTTTTGTATTTTTGGTAGAGATGGGGTTTCACAATGTTTGTCAGACTGGTCTTGAACTCATGACCTCATGATCTGCCCACCTCAGCCTCTCATAGTGCTGGGATTACAGGCGTGAACTACCACACTTGGACAAGAGTTCCAAAATTTTTGATGTATCTTGCCAAAATACCTGTCTGGAATATTTGTACTAATTTATACTCCTACCAGTAGTGTAGAGGGTCATTTTCCGTACTCTTTCACTTTAATCTACCAATATTACCTACCTCCTTATCTGCAGGTTCTGCAACAACTATTTACATAGCATTTACATTGTATTAGGCCGTATAAGTAAGCTAGAGATGATTTAAAGTACAGGGGAGTTCACAGGTGTGCATAAGTTATATGTTAATACAACGCCATTTTATATTGGGGACTTGAGCATCCATGGATTTTGATAGCCATGGGAGTCCTGGAACTAACACCCCAGGGATACTGAGGAATAACTGAAATTCAAATGAGATATATGTGACACATATGTGTCATGTGTGACCAAATGTTATTGTGAGTTGTGATTACTTCGAATAAATGAAGAGATGCATCCAAAACATACTACAGTGCCCACGGGAATTTTCTTAGAATTTTCCTAAATGATTCTAAATGTTGTCTGGAAGAATGAGCAAGGGAGAATACCAACAAACGTTCTAAAAAAGTAAAGAGAGGAGGCACCCCCATTAAATTTTTAGAAACTGATAATAGATAAAGCAATAGCTGAGCAAACTGGTGCACATCCCCTTCTGCTGAGTGCCAAGCAACTCTTCTACACGTGTTAGCTGATGGGGAAAGGGGTTTTGCCACCAGCTGATAAAAACTCCTGGAGCTCAAGGTTGTGAAAACCACTTCATTCTCCTGCTTCATTAAATAAGAGCAGAAAGAGGTCAAAATACAAGTTTGTTGTTTGCCAAAAGCCTTGCTTTCCATGGGGAGGGGCCCTCAACTGTAACTAGAAGTGCTATCGTTTCGCCTAATTGCCTCTCTCCTATCTCATAGTTGACTGAATATGATAAAAGTAGCTATGTTTGTATCGTGCTTTTAACTTTTTAAAGAATGCTCTGGTATACAAATTGAGTGCACAGTGAACTAGGAGGCATGGCTCTACCTCCAGATGATAGCCGTGGCGCTCTGAGAATTCTTGTGGTTGCATGGGAGTGGGCATGGGGCGGGGGTGGGCTGCAGTTAGGCCAGTGTTGGCTCTGCTAGAGTTTTCTGACTTAAGGACAGAAAAATAGAGCTGTTTGTTCCCCCAACTCGGGGTTTGGAAACACCAGGGATTAAACTCTTATTTAAAGTTGGCTGCCCTTGTTTAAAGCATGTTCCTCTGAGGACCCATGGTCTCTCTCTATAAAAACACAAATTCATTTGCTAAAATCCATCTGTGGGAGATTTTCCCATATGATGTTGTTCCGCAGCTCTTTTGATGTAAAGAATCGTTTGAAAGGAGGAGACCAACAACGCATAATGCATTTAGAGAGGGAGAAAGATAGCCACCTACCAACCCGCCTCACACAGACGCTGCAAGCAGCAATGTCAAACTAGTCGGCATTGACACCCAGGACCTCTGAGTTCAAAGCCAGGGCCACCTCCGAGTTCACCCCATCTGAAGAGGACCTTGGCTTTTTGCTTTGAAGTATTTCCTTTGAAGGTCAAGGTAGAAGGGCCGTGCTGACTAAAGAAATTGCTAATCTATAGAAGGATGTGGCCTCTGCTCCAGCGCACATTTGTAACGTTCACATGAGGTTAACAAAACAAATGGTTTTGACTGTAATGCGTAAGCTGGGGCTAGCCTTTCTCTTCAACTTGTCCCTGTCACCAGAACATTTCTGAAGGATAAGGTGGGGCCCAGCAGGGTCTAAAAGCAGTTACTGAGTTAATTTCAAGTTTCTTGAATCCTGATGATCATCCAGTCAGAGTTGGTGTTTACAGATAACTGCTGACGGTGGAGATAATGCAGACTGGGCTTGGAGTTAGAAGACCTGGCTCAAAATCCCAGCTGTCCTTATGAAGCAGAGTCATCCCTGGCAAGTCTCTTCATGGTAATTCTTATCTACCTGCCTGTAGTCATTCCTGCTGAAGAATTTCTTAAGCAAAACCATTTAAAAACCTAACATTTTCTGAGAGATTATGTGCCTAGAACCCCAAATTAGGTAAGACTGACAAACTGAATCCTAAGAGACAGATGTCTTGGCACATAAGAGAAATTCCATCCCTGAGATAGGCTGAACCTGGGCAGATTCTGCTAGTGACAGTGACTGGGTAGCAAATAAGTGTGTAGTAGGCAGCTCCCTTTTGCTCAAAAAAACCTCTCTGCAACACAACAAGCATCACTAGAATATTTATACTGGATGAATCATGTATTTTGGTATCTCCAGTCCCTAGCACAGGTCTAGGCATAAAATATTAGTTGAACTCAGTTAATGAGGAAATGTGGCATGTTCTCTGTACACTCACTTCTGCCGCATTCACACAAATACTTGGCTTACATTGTGGGTATACTAAAAATATACGTATTATAAATTGAATCTAAAAGACTTTCTCCATCTGGGAGGAAATGGGTTGTCTAGAAGCATCAGAAAAACTGGACGTGTCAGATAACTATAAGAAACTTGGATCAAACATTTTGTTTTGAGATTGATGCAAGTAACACATACCCCCAACCTCATCCTCTCTCTGAAAAAGTCACTCATAGGATTTCAAATGGATGTTGCATATGCCAGCTACCAAATGGCCCATCTGAGAGCCCCAAAGAGTCCTATGTTTGGATAAAGTCCCTCCAGCTCCTGTTGTTGTTGTTTATCTCGAGTCCTAATTCCAGGGCCTTCTTCCATCTCCCTTTTTTTTTTCCCTAAGGAAATACCACCCAGAGAGCTGGAGATCAACAACAAAGTATGCAAGATAGGTGGGGATAAGTCTATGATTTTAAAAAGGTAAAAGAACAGGCTTGCTTGGGGCTAAAATAATAATTTTTTTTGGCTATTCCAAGTTAGGATTTTATAGGTAATACGAACATAGATAAATACATATTTTATACATACAGATTAATGTATAAATTTATATATGTATCTCTCTCCCTTCTAACATCCATCCATATCATCTTGTTTTATATCTGAGAGCATAGGATGTATAAGTTACATGTTTAAATTTTTCACAACTACCTAAGTGCTGGGGCAAAAGGAGCCAGTTTTCTCCGTATTGATAGCAGTTTGTATCTTTCTAAGACACAAAGGTCGCTGAATCTTCATTAAGACCCTATAAGGTAGAGGGGTAGAAATCATTTTCCCGACGTGAAGGTAGCTAATATGCCAAGGTCACCTTGGGAAGCTGACTGTCTCCTCACCCAGGAATCGGACTGGGCTGAACAAGACTGGATGCTCTTCCCAGCCCCTTGGTGGTCTGGATCGTAGAGGAGGGTCACGAATGCCGTTTGTCTCATTCCTCCAGATGCTCTCCTAGGTGGGCCGTGGGCTTGTCACCCTGAAGGCTTTCAGGCTCTCCTGTGAGTGAAGACCCCTGTGTGGATACTCTGAAGAAATCTGTCAGGAGAAGGTTGCTGAAATCCCGTTGTGGACTGTGTGTGCGCCAGTGATGTGTCCACCATTTGGTTGCTTCAAGAGATGTTGGTTCAGCTGCTTGGGAGGGATGGGAATGATATCTGGGGATGCAGGGCCAGAGGGCCAGATTGTTTCTGAGGCATGGCCTTGATGGTTGTGATTAGTTGGGGAGACTGAGGCGGAAGAGCTTTATAAGAGATAAAGGGAGTGATGTGTTAAAGACCCAGGAAGGCCCAGCCGTGAATTCTGTTGAAAACAAGCAGTTTTCAAACTTTGAGTATTCAAAAAATAAGTGTTTGCAACAATTGCTTTGTGTTCAATTCCCCTTCAGCCTCTTTTTCCTCGCTGCTGCCAGAAGCAAACCAGACACTGTGGGTGTGACTTTGATTAGAACCCTCCAATGGAGTGGAATGTCAGCTGGAGTTTTTCTTTAGCAGTAGAGCACTGGATGATTTGTTCCCCTTCTTCCCTTTACTTTTCTCCCCCACCCCCACATTTTTGGCATATTTTTAAAATGTAGAAAACAAGTATTCTTTTAAAGCCTTAAATGTATTCTCAAAGAAATCCTATGACATATTTCTTTGCCCTTAGAATAAAGTCTATATTTGTCCCTGATGACAAGACCCTCCCTCCCTGGCTCCTGTCTTCACGAGTCTATCCACCTGTGAGCCACGTGTACAACTCCAGGCTGTGGCTACTGCCCATCTCTCTCTCCCTCCAGCTCTCTGTTTTGTGCCCTTGCCTGTGTTGTTCTGCACGGAGGCCTCTTGTTCCTGTGTCCTCCTGGCTAACACGTTACTCATCCTTCAAGACTCAACCCAGGCATCATCTCCCACGTGACACCTGCTATGACCCTACTCCACACACTGACAGGCATGCCCATAGTCAACAAACACACAGTCCTGAACAGTTGTTAGAATTTGGTTCTTATAGGACTCATACCTAGAGTAAAAAAGGAAATGTGAGCATTTCCAAGTTTCAGAGTGTCTTTGTGGAATACACAATGATCATCTAAGTTTGATTTCCTGCTGAACTTTAGGATTGACTCATGATGCAGCATCCAGGCAGGAAAGTTGGAAAAAGTAAATTTATAGTTATTCTAACAGTTATAATTCATTATATAGGGCTTAGAGTTGACAAGATGCTTTCATAACTATATCATATTTGACTCACAACCAATGCTCTGAGCTGTGCATGGTACAAACCCTGCTTGGATGCCAAGCGTTTTTGGAGATAAGGATGTCAGGGTTTAGAGAGGTAAGTTAATGGACTCACAGTCCCACATGTAATTAGTGCAAGAGCCAGGGTGAAACCCACTCCAAATCCTCTGTTCTGTTCTTATATCATAGGGCCTTTATGATAAGCCACAGTGATATACGATAACACATACAGAGTCACGAGTCCATCTAGGTTTCAAATCCCCTCTGCTCCTCTCCTACACTGCCCCCTTCTCAGCATATACAGCTTGTCACCCACCTCCTGGGTGACAAGATTATTATATCCTTTTTCAACTTTTAGCAACTTGAATAAACCAAAACCTTTACTATGGAATTCTTCACGTCAAGTACTATGCTCAGAGTTTTACAAATTAAAAATAACTCCTTGAGACAGCTTTGCAGAGGCAGATCTTGAGACAGAGAAAGGTTAAGTATCTCATTTACAGTCATATAGCATGTTAATCATAATATTGGGATTCAAACCCAGTTTGTTTGATTCCCACCATTCTATATTTAGCCCAAACCAGACTTCCTATGGTTTTTAATAGTTGGCTTTGTTTCTTGGTGCCCCTCAAAAATAGCATAAAGTTTTTCTTGTATGAGAGTACCGTCGGTATTGACAGGCAACAGGCAGCTGCTTTGCTTTCTTAGAACCTCCTAATCTCAGGCCAGAAATTACCAGCCCTTACACAATTTCAAATTCCCTCTCCAACGCTCCAGTTGCTCTTTTTTCATCTTTTTTCTCTTTATCTCTCTCTTTATTTCTTTATCTTTCTCACTTTTCCTCCTTTCTTCCCTCCCTTCCTCCCTCCCTTCTTCTCTCTCTCTCTCTCTCTCTCTCTTTCTCTTTCTCCCTGCCTTCTCTTTTTTTGAGACAGAATCTTGCTATGTTGCCTAGGCTGAAGCGCAATGGCTATTCACGAGCACGCTCCTTGGGCACTACAAACTTGAAGTCCTGGGCTCAAGCAGTCCTCCCATCAGCCTCCCAAGTAGCTGGGACTATAGGCATGGTCCATTATGCCTGGCTTTCTTCTTTGCATTTTTGCCAGCCTATGTCTTTGTGAAAATAAGGCACAAAAAATGAAACATAACACTGTAGGTGTGGCTTGACAGTACTATATATAACACAATTAAATTTGAGTTTTCCTCTGTTAATAAAACCCCTGTCGATTTCACATGTGCCAATACTAAGCAATGGTTCCTGCATCTTGACCTTGGGCAACAGTTTTTTTTATTTTTAACTCAACTATAGAACTTCACAGTTCACTCTGTTAAAATTCATTTTAAATATGCCCCTTCTTAGGGCCTCTCCAGGTCTGTTGATTAAGAACCTGTTTCTACTATCTTTCACATTTGTTTGCTGCTCCCATTTTGTGTAATGTACAGACTTATTTTTTTTTTTGTATTTTCATGCTAGATACTGGCCTAAAACAATAACAGAAACAAAACTCCCAGTTTGACTTCTATCCATTTACTATAGACATTCAACCCTTTATGAATTCTCCTAATCACCCTTGAATCCCATTGATTTTTTTTTCTCTAGTTAGTCCACATACTTATCAAGCAATCTTTTACCAATCTTGCTGAAATTTAGATACACTGATGGAATCATCTTGCAGCTCTATCTCAAATAAAATTTATTAATCTGTTCACTGATTGCTGTTTACTTCCCATCTCACAATACCAAACGCAGTAGAAGATACAATTACGACCATGATACAGTTTAAACCCATAAGATGCGTATATGGTAGATTGACTGAAAAGACACACACAGGATGACCACATGAGAAGAGTGTGATCAGCCAGTGAGAGGGCTACCTGCCTTCCAAGGTCCTGTGGGTCTGACCAGCATAGACAGAATGGGATCAGGAGAGCAACGGAGCTCCTGTAGTCACATGACTTTTGAGCTGCAAGAGTCACTAGGAATCATCTAGGTCTGATCTTCCTTCCTAAGTAGGAAACAAATCCATAACTTGGAGGGAAGCCGCCTGAGATCACAGCTAGGCAGTGACAGAACTGACTTTTTTGGATCTAAGTTCCCACCTCTTTTTACTACACTGTGTTGTCTGAGTTCCCATTTCCATCTTACCATTCTTTATATGTGTATCTTATGTAGAATTAAAATCGTACAAATAAGCTTCAGATGGAGATTTGTAAAACATTTTTTTATGAATATAGAATATAATGGACTCATGCTTGGTTTATTGAATTTGAGTTCCAAAGTCTTCATTAAAAGATATGTCAGCTGAGGAGTTAATTAACTGTGAATAGCACTACCCCTGCTGCCCACCACTCCCTCTGCGTGTCTCTGAGCTGTTTGCAGCCACTCTCTGAACATGCATCAGCCTGCTCTCCCCCCTTCCCCTTCTCTGGCATGCTCCCCAAAGCATAGTGGAAATGAAATTAAAGTCCCCTACTTTTCAATTTTAATTCAAGCCTTGGACTCTAATCTGGTTAGCCACAGGTGAAACTCTGCCATTTTATTCCTTTGAGGGAAATAGAAAAATGATACTGAAGACATGAGAGGATGCATTCAACTTAGAAAAGAAACAAGCTAAATGTTAAAATGAAGTAGATAAACAGAAAAACAGTAGTTAATAAGCAAATACCAGATTTACTTACTTGGAACTCTAGCAAAAAGAAACTTTAGGAAACCTCAAAAGAAAACACAAAATTAAACAAGGAACGATTTACCTAAAGAATACAGAACAATCCTATAAGTAAATAGTATATTAATAAGTGTGAATACTTCACGTAAGTGATTTTTCTAAACAAGGTACTAACCAAAAGCAGAAATCCTGTGAAAAAATTAATAACTGGAGTAATAGAGGATGTCAAAGGACCTTCCTTAAAAGGAACCCAGACCAGGGATTCACTGCTAGACTTTTAAGCAATAAAAGACATTCTAGAAGGAATGTCTAGAAGCAGTACTTCTAGACATTTCTTTTAGACATTTAAGCAATAGGTAATTCCTGTGTTATATAAAACCTTCCAGAGAAAGGAAATACGGGGAGCTTCCTAATTTCTATGGCCTCATTCCAAACCTGGTAAAGCTAGTGAACAAAACAGGAAATTTAAAACCCTTAAGAACAAAGAAAATTAAAGACCAACCTCTCTCGAATTAACAAAAGAGCAGATAGAATTAACTAATACATTTAGAAATGAATATATCACAATGTAGTTGAGTTATCCCAGGAATATAAGGAGGTTCCACATGGAAAGTGTATAATACAGCAAGCTAATTCTAAAACATGCCCCTTGATTGATTAAACACCATTCAAAATTCAAAACAGTTGAAATGAGACTAGAAACCTGTTTCCCTAGGAAGGTGAAGAGTAGCTATTCCAAAGACTCAGTTAAAATGCTATTAGATGTAGAGCAAATATTTTTGGAAATAGTAAATTAACAAATTTTATTTCCCCTTTGAGTCTTATTCCCCAGTAGCCCTCCATTTCCCAAACCAGAAGGCAGCTATTTGACTTCTACACCGAGATACAAGTTTCAGAGTCTTTTTTTTTTCCCTCAAAATGGAAATCCCACCTGAATGACTGTTACCAGAGATCTCCCAGATTGACATGTTGGCCTAGGAGTAGATGCTCTTCAGTGGAGGAAGAATATGACAGAGGAAAAGGTTGTGGTTACCAGTGCAAGGGTGTGGAAGGAAGGAGTGGGAAAGAAGAGGAAAGATAGCTTCAAAGCATGTAAGATGAGGGACATGTGCTCCTGCTTGTCTCCTTGCTTTTTAAAGCCTGGTGCGAGAGACGCATTGGGTAGCACGAGGGATACTAATGATTCCTTTTATTTTTTATGTTTTTTAAATTGCACTTTAAGTTCTGGGGGACATGTGCAGATCTTGGAGGATTGTTGGATTGTTGCATAGGTACACACATGCCACGGTGGTTTGCTGTCTCCATCCACCCCTCCGTCACCTATGTCAGCCATTTTTTCCAGTGTTATCCCTCCTCGCCCCCGCCCCCTGCTTTCTCTCCCCTGAGCCCCCTCCCCACAGCATACCCCTATGTGGATGTTCCCCTCCCTGTGCCCATTTGTTCTCACTGTTCAACACTGGCCTATGAGAACATGTGGTGTTTGGTTTTCTGTTCTTGTGTCAGTTTGCTGAGAAAGATGGTTTCCAGATTCATCCATGTCCCTACAAAGGACACGAAGTCATTTTCTATGGCTGCATAGTATTCCATGGTGTACATGTGCCACATTTTCTTTGTCCAGTGTATCACTGATGGGCATTTGGGTTGGTTCCAAGTCTTTGCTATTGTAAACAGTGCTGCATTGAACATTCGTGTGCATGTGTCTTTATAATAGAACGATTTATAGTCCTTTGGGTGTATATCCAGTAATGGGATTGCTGGGTCAAATGGAATCTCTATTTTTAGGTCCTTGAGGAATCACCACACTGTCTTCCACAATGGTTGAACTAATTTACACTCCCAGCAACAGTGTAAAAGGGTTCCTATTTCTCCACATCCTCTCTAGCATATGTTGTCTCCAGATTTTTTAATGATTGCCATTCTAATTGGCATGAAATGATTAGAGATGCATCAGAGAAGGAAGGGATGTCTCTCCCAGGCTCCTGGGAGACCCTCAGAAACCTCAAAAACTCTTCTGCTTCCTCAAAGAGGGAGCTGGAAGGGGGGAAGTGGAATTGGGAACAGCGATCCTGAGACGGACCTCTCATGGGGAGGAGCCTGGTGACCTGCAGCTGAACTAGATGAAGCACGTGATACAGTATATTTTATGTGTGGCCCAAGACAATTTTCTGCCAGTGTGGCCCAGGAAAGCCAAAAGATTACACACCACTGGTCTAGAAGCTGAGGATTGTTGGGTCCCCAGACACTAACCAAACCACCAGAGACAGCAGCCACAGCCCTGACTATGCCCACAATATCAGCAGTGGTCCGGCAGGAGGGGGTTGGTGGGGAGCACCATAGAGAGATTAGTGAGGATCTGACGGTACCATACACATCTGAGGATTTTTCAACCTGCATGTGACACAGGAAATTGTCTACAAGATCAATGATCATGTGATCCTGCAGGCTAACAGCATAACTGATCAGTACAGCTATGTAAGTCACAGAATCGGAACTGGTTTGTAATCTAAATATTCATCTTACGATTTGGTTGATTAAAGAGTCAGATTTAAAATTTTAAAGTTGGAGATAAAAGAATATGTGATGGTTGGCAGACTAGCAGCTTTTTAAGTTTTGGTGAAATAAAATTAACTTGAACAGCAAAGATGGCTGCCTGTCCTTCCTCTGGTAGTTTGGCCCTGAAGGGTACCTGCCAAATGCCAGCCAGAGCTTTTTTGTATGAGGGTGTCTGTCAGCCCCTATGGGGAGGTGTCTCCCAGTTAGGATCCACGGGGATTGGGGAGCCTCTTGAGGAGACAGTCTGTCCCTCATCAGAGTGCAAACACTGTGTTGGGAGATTCACTTTTCTCTTCAGAGCTGCAAGGCAGGGACAGTTAGGTCTGCTAAAGCTGGACCCACAAGTGCCACTTTTCCCGGGTGCTCTGTCCTAGGAAGGTGGGGGCTTTATTTATAAGTCCCTGATGGGCTGCTGCGTTGTTTCAGAAATGCCCTGCCCAGTGAGGCCATCTAGTGAGAGAGTCTGCCTGCAGCTGCTGAGCTGTGTTGGCCTATGCCCAGTTTGAACTTCTGGGCAGCTTTGCTCACACTGTGAGGTTGAAACCACCTACTGGAGCTTTAGCAGTGGTGGATGCCTGTCCCCACACTGAGCTCAAACATCCCAGGTTGAGCTTGGACTGCGGTGCTGGCTGTGAGAATTTCAAGCCAGTGGATCTTATCTTGCTGGTCTCCTTGCGGGTGGGACCCGCCGAGCCAGACCACTTGGCTCCCTGGCTTCAGCCCCCTTTCCAGGGTAGTGAACGGTTCTGTCTTGCTGGTGTTCCTGGCACCACTGGGGTTTGAAGAAGAAAAAAACTGCTCTAGCTGGCCAGCTTGGTTTCTGCCAAAACAGGCACCCAGTTTTGTGCTGGAAACCCAGGGCCCTGGTGCTTGTGTGGGTACATGAGGGAATCTCTAGGTCTCTGGGTTGTGAAGACTGAAAAAGCACAGCATCGGGGTTGGAGTGTAGGGAACAGTCCCAAATGGCTGCCCTTGGCTAGGAGGGGTAGTTCCCCAGCCTCTTGCACTTCCCGGGTGAGGTGATGTCCCACCCTGCTTCGGCTCAGCCTCCTTGGGCTGCACCCCCTGTCCAACCACTCCCAGTAAGATGAACCAGGTTCCTCAGTTGGAAATGTAGAAATCACCCACTTTGTGTGTTGATCTCGCCGGGAGCTGCACACCAAAGCTGTTGATATTCAACCATCTTTCTGGTATCCTGGGATTTGGAATTTTTAAAGATCCCTAAATGAGTCTAATGTATAGACAAGTTTGGTAACAATTGCTTTATAATTGATAAGAAAGCTCAATAAATTGGTTTTATCTAAGGCAAGTGTACAAAAACAAATGACTTTCCTATCAAAACAAGCAGTTAGAAAATAAAACAAGCAAAAAAAAAAATCTCATTTGTGCTAGTAACAAAACATATACCCAAGAATGGTTTTTGCAAGAAAAGTGTTATTCTTGTGCAAAGTAAATTACAACATTTTATTAGGGGACTTTTAGGAAAGTCTTAATTAAATGGAGGGATATAGTATGTTTATAGATACGATGAAGATACGAACAATATCCCAGGAGGATTGGAGAGAAGGAGATAAGAAGTGAAATTCTAAGAAACTAATTTCGAATTTGGATAAATAAGTTAACAAAAAAACAACACAAATACTTGGTAAAAATAAGAATGGAGAGTATTTGCCTTACTAGGTGTTAAAGTGGATTTATAAATAGTATAATTCTGGTCCAAGAAAAAGACTAATGGAACAGAATAAATAGTTTAGAAAGAGGTCTTAAAATATTTAGGAGCTTATTGATTCTGAAGACAATATGACAAGTCAGTGGAGAAAGTATTCAGTAAGTGGTGTCATAAAAACTGAACTACTGGCAAATTTTAAATTTCTGATTTTTTCACTTTAATCCAAAATAAATGCTTACTAAATTAAAGAGTAGTTAAATATTGGAAAATAAAGCCAGAGAACAAAAGCAGAAAAAAAGAAGATAAAAAGTTATTGGTATGTAGTTGGGAGAAGATGTTTAAGTCCAAAAGTGACAGAAAAAAACTAGTCTAAAAATTAGAAATAATTTATTGCACAAAAATTCAAAACGCTGTAGGAAAAAACAAGGCAAACTGGAAGAAAACGTACGCAGCAAATGACAAAGGGTTAATATTCTTAATACATGAAAAGCTTTCAAAAGAAAGAAATCAAAGTTTCAAAGAAATCAGTCACAAAAGAAAACAGATCAAAAGACATGAAAAACAACTCTTAAAAGTGTATACAGATCAGCTGGGCACAGTGGCTCATGCCGGTAATCCCAGCACTTTGGGATGCCAAGGAGGGTGCATCACCTGAGGTCAGGAGTTCAAGACCAGCCTGACCAACATGGAGAAACCCTGTCTCTACTAAATATACAAAATGAGCCAGGCACTGTGGTGCAGGCCTGTAATCCCAGCTACTTGGGAGGCTGAGGCAGGAGACTCGTTTGAACCTTGGAGGCAGAGGTTGCGGTGAGCCGAGATCATGCCATTCACTCCAGACTGGGAACAAGAGTGAAACTCCGTCTAAAACACACACACACACACACACACACATACACACACACACAGATCATGAAAATATTTTAGCCTTCCTAGTAATCCAAGAAATACAAACAATGAGGTACCATTGTTTATTTACCAAATTGGCAAGATTACAAATATATATAGCTGAAGGGGAAAGGATTGTGATAGCCAGATAAACACTGATAGCACCTTAGGTTGATTTTTAGTTTTTGGAAAGCAAAGTGGCAACATAGACCAAGAATCTTAAAATGTTTCTTTTCTCTGACACATACTCCCCATTCTAAGACTCTATCCCGTGCAAATAGGAAAAAAAAAGAATTTACATCCAAAATTGTCTGAATGGTGTTATTTGTAATAATAAAAAAAAAAAAGGATCAACCCAAAATCTGGAGACAGAAGAAAAGGAACAGACAAGGTACATTAATATGGTGGAATCGTGTGCGACATATATATTCTTTTTGCAATGAAATAAAAATATTGTTGAAAACATGTATCAACTTTAAAAAAGAAAGAAGGCGGCCAGGCACGGTGGCTCAGGCCTGTAATACCAGCACTTTGGGAGGCCAAGGTGGGTGGATCATGAAGTTAGGTGTTTGAAAGCAGCCTGGCCAGTATGGTGAAACCCCATCTCTACTAAAAAATACAAAAAATAGCCACACAAGGTGGTGCATGCCTGTAGTCCCAGCTACTCGGGAGGCTGAGGCAGAAGAATCGCTTGAACCTGGGGGGCGGAAGTTGCAGTTGAGCGGAGATTGCATCACTACACTCCAGCCTGGGCAACAGAGCAAGACTCCATGTAAAAAAAAAAAAAAAAAAAAGGCAAAAAGATGTTAAAACTTAAGTAGCGATGGGTAGTAGACTGTTTTCTATTTTAAATTATTACCTATTTTTTTTGAGACGGAGTTTCGCTCTGTTGCCCAGGTTGGAATGCAGTCGTGCGGCGATCTGAGCTCACTGCAACTTCTGCCTCCTGGGTTCAGGTGATTTTCCCATCTCAGCCTCCTGAGTAGCTGTCACCACACCCAGCTTATTTTTTTGTATTTTTAGTAGAGATGGGGTTTCATCATGTTGACCAGGCTGATCTTGAACTCCTGACCTCAGGTGATCCACCTGCCTTGGCCTCCAAAGTGCTGGGATTGTAGGCTTGAGCCACTGCTCCCAGCCTTAAATTATTTTTAACATCAACATTTGTTTTTAAAATCAACAATTGTTTTACAATTAGGAAAATAACAAAGAAAAGGAAAAGAAATAAAAAATAAGACATGACTAATCGCTGTAAAAACTCATAAAAACATCAGGATCAATAGATAAATGGGAAAAGGACAAAATAAACTTAATAAAGGAAAGTTAACATTGTATACGTTAAAAGCTATTCATATTCAACTTGGCTGGTAATAATAAGAAATAGAAGTTAGGCCAGCTCTGGTGGATCACGTCTGTAATCCCAGCACTTTGGGAGGCTAGAGCAAGAAGATTATTTGAGGCCAGGAGTTCGAGACCAGTCTGGCCAACATGGTGAAACCCCGTCTCTACTAAAAAATGGGAAAATTAGCCGGGCGTGGTGGTGAGCACCTGTAATCCCAGCCAGTTGGCGGGCCAAGTCAGGAGAATGGCTTGAACGTCACGGATGGAGGTTGCAGTGAGCCACGTGCTGCCGCTGCACTCTAGTCTGGGCAACAGAGTGAAATTCTGTCTTGGAAAAAAAAAGAAAAGAAAGAAAGAAATTCAAGTCAAAGCAAGTCAAGGGCCTAGTTCATGACTGAAGTTAAATTACACTCATATAAACCTAGGGCAGTGTAAATTAATCCAGCTGCTCTATGAAGGCGATTCAGTTCTACACATCAGGAATAGTAATCATGTTCATATCCTTTGAAAACACTAATTTCATATTGGGATATGAGTTAAGGGAATTATTTGAAAGAGAAAAGAAGGATGAAGATGTCTACTTTTAATTAAATTGTTACATTGAAATATATTGTGTAAACAAGATATATCACGGTACATCAACACTGTAGACTCTTGTGAGTGCTATGAAAATAAAGAAAAATGTATGGTTTCTATCTTGAGTGGGGAATATATGCAGAAGGCAAAATTATAGCACACTGATTAGGACATTAAAAATAGAAACTAGGAAGATAGGCAAGAATGTGTTAGGATGGTAAAACTAGGAATACATCTCCTTTATGTAATTTAATTGTATATATAATTATGTAACTATTATATGTAATTAAATTACACAATATTATAAATGATAATTATAAATTATAATTAAATTATATAATATATAAATTATATGTTAGATATAATTATGTATAATTGTTGTAACAATGCACAAAAATCAGAGGGAAAAGTATTAGAGGGAAGCGAACAAAGGGGAAAACAATATTTATACATTACGTATACATTTGAACATCAGTGGAAGATAGAGACCTTTTATATATATATCTGCAAAGCAGGTATTATCTTCCTTTTCTTAAATGAGTAAACAGTAGCCTGAAGAGGCAACTCACTTGATTGAGGTCACATACTTTTAATTTCTAAAGTGAAGATTTAGTCCCTCTCTGACTCCACTGTACCACCTGACTCTAAACGTATATACATTACGGGCTACCAGCATTTATGTGTTGTAGACTTCTCTGCGTATGATAAAAATACTAACCTTTCCCAGAAAAACTCATATGAACACACAGAAATTTGCATATTCAGCACCTTCCAAAGGGAAGGTCGTCATAAACCCTGGTTTATGGCTGTTGTCTTGGAAAACTAATAGAGCCACTTTTCACTCTCGAAGTTGTTCTCGTTTGGATGATAAATGACATGATTATCTTTAATTACAGGCCATGCATATTCTTTTTCCCCCAACCCTACTGGTTTCCCGTTGAATGTTACCACTGGTGTGTCTTTAAGTAAAGCAACCAAAATGGATCATTTTCTCCACCAATTTAGTGTGGGGAGGGAAATTACCCAGTGCCTGACCATCTGTCATCAACTCACACCTCATCTTGTATCATGTCATCAGGTTTCACTTCGGCAAGTTGAAAGCAGAGCCCTGAGAAAATTGAACAGCAGGTTGTGTGTAAGTTTCGGGTGGATAAAGGGGAAGTCTTTGGCACGCATGAAGCCTCTGGTCAGGATCCACAAGCTCCCTGCAGTTGGGACTCTGCATGCTTGGGTAGGGGTTAGGAGAAAGTGAGTCCTGGAGTCATGGAGCAAAGCAATACAGTTCTGC
Organism: Cacajao melanocephalus; assembly: GCA_963573385.1. Classification (NCBI taxonomy): domain Eukaryota; kingdom Metazoa; phylum Chordata; class Mammalia; order Primates; family Pitheciidae; genus Cacajao; species Cacajao melanocephalus. Next base: position 38,214 of record CAUYLG010061673.1, on the reverse strand, counting down.
GAGGAGGTCAACCAGCAGAAGATACCTTTACAGATACCACAGCTGTGCTCTGTGGCCACTTGTGGTCTGCCCTCAAAGATGTCTGTTTAAGAGAAAGGTATCTAAGCAAACGCAAAAGCTAGGGCCACAGTCTATTACAGTGGGAGGGAATCTGCAGCATCAGAAGGAGAGAGCTGGTTCCTGGAGAGCCAGCATGAGAATCCTCACACTTGCTGCGTTGGAAACAGATTGTCCAACCTTTCCTCTTGGGATGGAGTCTCCCAGACATATGGCTGCTGAGATTCCCACAGAAGAACAAGGCAGATAAGCATCTTGGTCCTCACAGTTCTCTTCTTAAATGCAGAGAAAATGCTAAATATCAGCGGTAGCCACAGAGAACAAAGACTTCAAGGAGATATGGTGGACCAGACACCATTTGTCCACATTAGGCAAAGCATTAGAGACAGATTAGATACTGATTCCAGAGGAAGGAATGGTGGCCACCGCCAAGGCCTCTACTTCCTTAGGACTTCTGTGGGTAAGATGTTGGTTTTTGCTTTTTTGGTTGTTCTGAAAGCCCAGAGGAAATTGTGAGAAATGATGAAAGATATTAATGAGAAGGAGAAGATTGAGGCTGGAGAAGATTACAGTGGACACGCGTATGGCAAAGAAATGTTCCTCCTTCCCTTTGGTGTAATTTACCCAAAGCAAGTCTTCTCGACCTGGGATCCATGGACTCAAAATGACCAAAAAAAAAAAAAAAAAAAAACTATTTAAATTAACCTCTTCTAAAAGTTACCACTTTCTTTCATTATGAATATGGGTAAACAGCCCCACAGCAGTAATAACACTACCTGTGACTTTGTTACCAATCAAAATAATAAATATTTTCATAGAATATTCCAGTGGTTGCAGGTATTGTTTTAACAAAAAAATTTTAGGTTCAAAGGAGCATGTGTAAATTTTTTATGTAGGTAAACTGCATGCCATGGGGGTTTGGTGTACAAACTGTTTTGTCACCCAGGCAGTAAGTATAATACCGGATAGGTGGTTTTTGGATCCTCTCCCTCGTCTCACCCATCATCCTCAAGAAGGCCCTGATGTCTGTTGTTCTCCCCTTTATGTCCATATGTTCTCATAATTTAGCTCCCAATTAAATGTTGAGAACATGCGGTATTTGGTTTTTCTGTGCCGGTGTTCGTTTGCTTAGGATAATGGTCTCCAGCTCCATCCCTGTTGCCACAAAGGACATGGTTGTTTTTTTTTTTTTTTTTTTTTTTTTAAATGGCTGTGTGGTATTCCATGGTGTATATGTACATATTTTCTTCAGTCTGCAGTTGATGGGAATTTAGGTCAATTCTATGTCTTTGCTATTGTGAATATGCTGCAATAAACATGAGTGCATATGTCTTTATGATAGAACAGTATATGTTCTTTTGGATATATATTCAGTAATAGGATTGCTGGATGGAATGGTAGTTCTGTTTTTAGCTCTTTGAGGAATCATCACACTGATATCCACCATGGTGGAAGTAATTTACATTTTCACCGGCAGTGTATACGCTCTCCCTTTGCTCTGTAACCTTGTCAGCATATGTTATTTTTTGACTTTTTAATAATTGCCATTCTGACTGGTATGAGACGATATCTTATTGTGATTTTGATTTCCATTTCTCTTAGTGATATTGAACATTTTTTAATATGCTAGTTGGCCTCATGTATGTCTTCTTTTGCATAGTGTCTGTTCGTGCCCTTTACCCAGTTTTTAATGGGATTGTCTGTTTTTTGCTTGTAAATTTATTTAACTTCCTTATGGATTCTTGACATCAGACCTTTGTTGGATGCATAGTTTGTAAATACTTTCTACTACTCTGTAGGTTGTATTTCGCTCTCTTGATAGTTTCTTTTTCTGTGCAGAAGCTCTTTAGTTTAAATAGGTCCCATATGCCAATCTTTGTATTGTGATTGCTTTTGGCATCTTTTTCATGAAATTTTTGCCAAGTCCTAGGTCCAGAATGGTATTTCCTACGTTATCTTCCAGGGTTTTTATGGTTTTGGGTTTTACATGTAAGTCTTTAATTCATCTTGAGTTGATACTTGTCTATGGTATAAGAAACGGGTCCAGTTGCAGATATTTCTAAATATCATTTATGCACATTAATTCTTCGAGTAGTTCTTGGGGATTACATGTGCCACTAGATTCTGTTTTTTCTTAACACCTGCAGGATGCATATGTAATATTATATCACAAGTACAGTTATTTTGGGTTAAATTTGATAATTGTACTTTAAGGTAATTGATTTTATCATACTACATCTTTTATATATTTGGTTAAGTTATTTGAAGATGTAGTTCTATGGGCTTTGTCACACCACCAGGAATTTTGTGGCATAAAAAATACCCCTTGAAGGTAAAAATGTAGGAATATTCCATTTTCATCTTAAATTACTGTTGTAGCAGTTATGCAATATTTCTATAGCAAATTGATAAATAATTATGTGTAAAAATGTCTGAGTCATTTCTTGTTAGGCAGTGCTCAATAGATTCCTTGAGAGAACATGACAATATTCTGTCTTCATTTAAATGCTCATTTTTATTTTGAGAACTTTTTTCCTTGTTCCAATTTGAATACATGTACTTCTCTCCATAGGCTGTGTGTTTTCTGATCTTTGCAATGGCTGGATAGCTATGGCCCCAATAAATGGGATCCTTGCACTTGTAGTCCGTGAACCTGATCAACAGCTTAGATTTTGGGGTATTCACTTTGCCCAGTCTGCCCCCTCTACACTGCATGAGTATTATCTATGTTTTGAAAATGATTACACAGGATGATGAGGCAAGTACATGAAAATCAAACTTCAGAGTTGTATGGAATATGAAAGGAGTATGGGGACACAGATGACAACAGTAATGGAGGTAACGGATAGCAGGCTAAAGGCTTCCGTGCCAGCTTCTGTGCTTTATATAACTTCTGATTTAATTCCATATGTAGTTCATCTGTTTTCTGATTTAATTTACAAAATGACTCTCTGAGGCAGATATTAACAGACGCATTTTACCAATGAGAGGATGATGCACAAAAAGGATAAGTAGGCACGTGCAGCTAATAATATCAAAGCCAAAGTTTGAATCTAAGCTGTTTTCATACCTCACGTAATTTGCCATCATTCTAACTTAGCTTTCTCAGATTTATAAATCTCCCCAAATCTCTGAAATGTGCAGTAGTCCTCCCTTATCTGCAGGGGATACATTCTAAGACCCCCAGTGGATGCCCAAAGCCGTGGATAGATCAAGTTTAATTTATAAGTTAAGCACAGTAAGAGATTAAAAGCAACAATAGTAGAATAATCATAGTATACTGTAGTGAAAGTTATGTGAATGCAGCCTCTCTCTCTCAAAATATCCCATTGTACTATACTCACCCTTCTTGTGATGTCACCTTTGTGACAAGATGAAGTGAGGAGGATGACACAGACATGGTGACACAGTATTAGGCTACTGTTGGCCTTCTGGGTATGTCAGGAGGAGGATCAGCTGCTTCAGGTGACGCTGGGTCATTGAGTTATGCTGATGTTGAAGGTTGGTTATGAGGAGCAGAGAATGTCAATAGTTGGGGATCCTTAATAGTTGAAGGTGTTTTTTTTTTCTGAAAATTTTTGGAAAAGCAATGTAATTGGAGGTTGTGGTTTCTTTTCAATTCATTGTAGTGTTGTTGCAGAGGTTGTATCCCTGATCATACAGGTGACTTGATGCTGCATTTCCTCCAAGGATCACATTCTGTTTTGTCCCTTAATATCTGTGTGATTGGAAACACTTTGGCAAACTGAATTAATGTCCACGTTGCTGATTGTGATCCAGTTTCTTCTTCTTCATCTTTCTTTTCCTCCAAAGATGATTCAAGGGGTTCTTCCAATTCCTTGATTGTTAATACATCTTCATGACCCTCAATATATTCTTCCCTGCTTTCTACTTCAAGCATATTGGCAAATTTTCCTTTACCAACTTGTGTTGCTGCATGCGTTATTTTCCTTACTTCTCCATCGATCCCTGGGAAGTGTTTAAAATCATTCACGACTTCATTCTGTAAGTTCCTCCAGCAGGCATTTACTGTTTCTGTTTTTAATTAACCCATTGCAGTTTTGATGAATGTTATTGCATCAGCAATAGTAAATGACTTCCATCACTGCATTATGTCCATCTTAGAGTCTGCATCAATTGCTGGTCAAATGTGACCAAATAAAAGGGAGGTGTATGTGTCTTTGACAAACAGAATATGCCCTAGTCTAGAGGCAGAAGCTGTGAGGTTGCATTTGGAGTTAACAATACAGCCTCAACATTGTCATTTGCATTCAGAATGGCCACATGCAATGTCTGTTGCTGATAGAACTTTAAATTTTAACTCTGTCTTTTCTAAGTATTTTTTTTTTTTTTTACTTCTTAGATGGCACAGTGGTGAAGACATTCCATACATACAATGGCTGTCACCCATACTTTCTGATCATGTTGCCAGAATACAGGCAGATATTGTTTATTTTTGTGCTTGAGAGCATGTGTGTTTTTTGCTTTGTACACCATGCCTGCCTTTATCATTTGCTCTTCAGCATTGTCACATAGCACCAGAGTTAACCTGTCCTTCCTTGTTTTATCCCCTGGTTCCTCCTTTGCACTTGATGAATGTAGGTTTTATTGGGCATTTTCTTCCTGAAGGTTGTGGTTTAATCACAATTGGAGGTTTGCTTTGGATGATGATATCCCTTCCACATAATCAATTTCTTCAATTCCATCAGAAATGTGGCAGCAACTTCTTCCTTGGCACATAGAACCTCTTGAGTAATTTTTATATTTTTCAGTCCAAAACTATACCTGAATCTGTGTAACCATGCCTTACTTGCAGTTAATGTCTTGGTATCGCTTACTTCAGGGGATCCCTATCCCTTGCTGAAATCTTCACTTAGGTTCAATGCTTTCTGGTGCAACACATTGCCATCAGTTGGAGTACATTTTTGGCTCATGTTTTCCATCCACAAATGTATTTTCCAACTTTATGCATTTGCCATGCACTGTGGCTATAACTTTTGCAGTCTGATGTGCAACGGCAAAACCACCAAGAATTTTTTCTTTTTTCACAATTTCATGGATAGAAGCTCCATTCTTACTGTGGATCTTAGCAAACTCAGCCTGCAATTTTTTTTTTTTTTTTTTTCTGTTCTTTCCATTAGTTGAGCACTTTTAGGTTTTCACTTAAAGGAAGCATTTCTTTTTGGCATATTTGAATTGCCAGCGTTGCTGTACTTGGGGCCATTGTTAACTAAGTTACTTGAACACAAGCACCATAATAGTGCAAGTTGCTTCCGATCCTTCCCTCTAAAATCTAGTAATGTCCGAATTTGAGAAATTGAAATCATGGGCCAGTTGTGTAGTTAAGGAGCTGCTTCTTTGGGAGTCTGTAATTTGGTTGGTTTTCCTCTGAGCTCTGGGATAGGCTGCTGAGATGAGAAACTCTGCCTGCCTGCCTCTGCTACTCCAGGTCCTTGACTTGTGTTTAGTTATAGTCATTCTCAACACATATGTGTTTTAATTAACAATGGCAGATGGATGTGTATCGTCCATACTGGAGGGTCATTGTAGCTCTACAGATGTTCCTTGACTTATTATAGGGTTTCATCCTGATAAACGCACTGGAAGTTGAAAATATCACGAGTTGAAAATGTACTTACTACACCTAAACCTAGCCTATCTTAAACATGCTCAGAAACCTTACATTGGCCTACGGTTGCGCAAATCCATGTAACACAAAGCCTGATTATAATAAAGTATTGAATAGGTCGTATTATTTATTGAAAACTGTACTGAAACTGAAAAACAGAATGGTTGTATGAGTACTCAAAGGTATGGTTTCCACTGAATATTACTTTAACAGGATGGTAAAGTAAAAAAAATCATACATTAGACCATTGTTAAGCTGGGGATTGGGTAGGAATATCCTTCTCCATGGGTGTTAGATTTCCATTCTGTTCCCTTTCTCCATGGTCCAAGGCAAGGACTACATCTAATTTGCCTGTGTGTCCCCAGTGCCTAGTATGGTGCCTGGCCTGCGGTAAGAACCTCCCTGTGATACACAGCAAAAGGAATATGTCCATGAGGCAAGATGCATTTGGTCTATTCATTCCAAGGTCCAGGGTCAAGATCACAGTGGAAAGCTAGGGCACAGCCATTTTTTTGAATATCCCAAATAAGTATTGTATATCTGGTCTTAATAAGTTTAAAAATAGACATAGGCCAGGCATAGTGGCTCACGCCTATAATCCCAGTACTTTGGGAAGCCAAGGCAGGTAGATCACCTGAGGTCAGGAGTTTGAGACCAGCCTGACCAACATGGTGAAACCCTGTCTTTACTAAAGATATAAAATTAACCGGGCGTGGTGATGCATGCCTGTAATCCCAGCTATTCGGTAGGTTGCGGCAGGAGAATCACTTGAACCCAGCAGGTAGATATTGCAGTGAGACGAGATCTCGACATTGCACTCCAGCCTGGGCAAGAAGAGTGAAACTCGGTCTCAAAAAAAAAAAACCACACAAACAAAGAATGTATAGTCATACTCTGCTTGTATTATGTAAAATAGACTCATTAGTCACTTAGCGTCTATACAGAGCAGTGTATACAGCCCTTATTACAGTGTGAATCTAATGTTACCTTGACCCTCTCCCATTATATTATTAGTGAAGCCCTTATCAAAGCATGGCTGGGAGGGCAGTCCTCCCTGCTCTGTCTCCATTCTTCTCTTCCTTTATTGCTGATACCTTCATGATTTGCTTTTCTACACCCCTTTTGTTTCCATGTCAATTGCCTCTGGTATTAGAGTTACTTAATCAATTATAAGGTAGTCATGACGTCAACATTTCCATCCGGTGTCTTCACTGCCTGTATTTCCCTCTATGGCTCTGACTTGGTGCTTTTCACATATTAAGGTGTTGGTTCAAAGTGCTTTTTTGTGGGCCCTGAATTCAGAAACTCTAATTTACTATGTTTGTGTAGGTGATCTGTGAATTTCACTTTGAGAAATACCACTCTACCTATGACTGTTCCTAACTTAAAAATACAATTATCTATGCAGTGACACAATGTCAACTGTCCCTTCCCTCTGTGTATCCTCTGAGGAAATTCCCTGCCATAGTTACCTTTACCTGGGAAAATGCTTTTTCCATGTCAGTTTGTTTCTACTATAAACGGTAGAATAGTGATAGGTATATTCATCGGCTCAGGCTGCCATAACAAAACACCACAGACTGTGTGGCTTAAACAACAGAAAGTTACTTCTCATGGTTCTGGAGGCTGGAAAGTCCAAAATCAAGGTGCATGCCAATCTGGTCCCTGGTAATGACGTGCCTCCTGGCTGGCAGATGGCTGCCCTCACTGTGTCCTTGTGTTGTAGAGGGAGAGAAGGTGAACTCTCTTCATCTTTTCTTACAAGGTCACTAATCATATCACAGCAAGGCCCCTTCCCTTGTGAACTTGTCTGACTTGGATTATCTCCTAAAGACTCTATCTCCAAATATAGTCACACAGGGCGTTCTGGCTTCAACATAGGATTTTGGGAGAATGCAATTCGGTCTATAGAAGTAGACCATTTTCGAATATTTTTGGAAATAAAACCTTTGTGTTTGGGAGTTACCTGAAAAAGGTTTCCCCTAGTACTGAAAAACAAAGCCACAATTTGTTATTATGAAAGCAATCTAGGAGTGATGGCAGGGAAGCCCACTGATTGTGAAAGCTACGATACGTTGAGACAGACTTCTTGGCCCACCTTGTCTCCGTGCCTGTGTTGCTGCCTTCTCAATTCAGACGCTCAAAGAGGGCCAATGGAGGACGAGATGTGCAAAGAGGTGTAGGGCGGGCAAGAAGAACCCGACTACCGCTGCCCCCAAGAAAGCATGATTTGCACCTATTATGGGGAAATGGGAATATATACCAAATTACCTTGCTAAGTAACCTCATAGCTACCCAATGCTATGGAAGCAGTCACTTCTGGAAGGACCAGGGAAAGCTCTAGAAGAGATACTTAAATGGAGATTTGAAGAATAAGAGTTGAATTTGGACAGGCAGAGATTGAGAAGCGGCAGAGAAAAGGGAGAGAGGCTTTCTGGAGAAGAAAGATTTTAACAAAGGCCCGGGCTGGGTACATAACTCGTGGGCCGCAGTGCAGAGTGAAAGTGAGGGTGCCTCTTGTTAATAAAGGCAGAATAAAAGTGCTGCTGATGGTATTAAAACAGAAAGCTGCTTCTTTTCTTCTGCCGTTTCTCTCTTGACTTGTCATGGTGTCTTTATGTGTTCTTTCTCTGTTATCAGGGTGTTTATTACATATGCTATTTAATGTCATCCTAAAAGAAAAACTAAACATTTAAATGATTAGCATGAATTTTACCATTCATCTTTATATTGTGCAATGCCAGTGTTAAATGCAAATATAAGAGTATTTGTCATAAGCAGTGTCAAAATTATGCAGTTTTAATTTCATCCCTTACACACGTGTGTGCATCATGTTCTTACCAGAACAATGGAAACACCGCACAAAACCTACTCAGCTGTTTTTACTTCACCTCTTGATAAGTGTACATTCTACCAACACTATTTTTTGCTGTGGCTTACTGATGAGTAAAGAAAGACTGAAAGGAAAAGGAACTATGCATTGCCCCATCTTTGCATCTCTTTCTCTGTCATCATTTTCAACATAAGTACCTGGCTTAAAGGGGAAGTAAAACGAGCAAGAAAGAATATGCTGGGGTTCCTTGGTCATTTGTGTTCCTGAGAACACCATTGTCACCTGTATTTGAAGCAAGTTCTGGCTCAAACGAAAAACATGAGCCGTTGGGGCTGACAGTTTGTTTACTCAGTTACAGAAGTAACGTTTGCACTGGCTTTGGGTTTTGCTGAACACCCACTTATTAGGGGACCACCAGGATTCAGTGCCCATGGGTATCACAAACACTCCGGGCACGTGGGGTGGGAATCAGAGGCTGCAGACTGGCATAGTAAGTGTATCTCCTATGTTCGTGCACACGCTGCACTGTCACCCACCAGACTTTACTTGCTAAACATAAGGTGTATTAGGCCGTTCTTGAGTTGCTGTAAAGAAATACCTGAGGCTGGGTATTATAAAGAAAAGAGGTTTATTTAGCCATGGTTCCACAGGTTTTACAGAAAGCATGGTGCTGACATCTACTGGTGAGGCCTCAGCTAGCTTTTAATCATGGTAGAAGGCGCAAAGGGAGCAGGCACATCACGTGCCCAGAACAGGAACAAGGGTGGGGTAGGTGCCATGCGCTTACAAACAACCAGATCTTGCGAGAACTCACTCAGGATTGTGAGGATAGCATCAAGCCATGAGGGATTTGCCTGTATAACCCAAACACCTCCCAGTAGGCTTCACATCCAACATTGGTGATTATATTTCAACACGAGATTCAGGCTGGACAGATGTCCAGACTGTATCACAAAACACGGGTACATTTATTAAGAATTTTAAAGACAGCAAGAGAGGAGCATAAACCAAGGTATTCTGAGCGTGGGGCCTGTGTGGCTGCACAGGTTGAATGCCCATGAAGAGAGCTCTAGCAAAGCGTAGAATAGAAAAGTATATTTTCGGTTTAGAAACAGTTGATGTGTCTTGTTTATCTTGAACATAAGCATTAAAACAGAAAAATGAAAGAGATATAATTTGGACCAGACAGAGAACCTTAAATGCCATAGCCAGGAGTTTGGGCTTCCTTTTGTATGAAAAATAAAAAATGTGGTCTGTGATACAGTTGGTGACAGTGGAGATTTTGAGTAGAACAGTGACACGAATTAGAGTGGGCTTAAGGGAGAGGACACCAGTAGCAGCTTATAAAGTGGGCCACAGAAGATAGCACTGATGAATGGCGAGAGACGGGCCACAGGTCATGACAACACACCAGTGAGTTAGAGCTGTGGCTGGGAGCAAGGAGGAGGGCCCCTGACACAAAGACACATTTTGAAACTCAATTTAGAGCAGTTCTTTCTGCAGTGCTTGTCTGGTTTTGTTTTCAAACTTAAAAGTTTATTTTCAACATGAAGCTTTCTTTTCCCATTGGAATTCTAAAGTTTCACATGTCGGCAAAAAAATTACTTGGGTTTTAGAAATTTACTTTGGAAGCTTAAGGCTGTCAATCAACTTAAAAGCTATACCCAATATCCTTGCGACTCTCAATGCTGCTGTCCCTGAAAGCAATGCTAATGTCCCAACGCCTGGTAATTATATTAGAAAACCACGCCTGATGCAAATGAGGTTGAAAAGTTTTCTACCCTAAATAAGTTCCTTTTGTCTATTTCAGGTCACATGGAAATGATGTAGTGAGGGTGAAACAAAAATCTAACTGAAAACCTCCTTTAGGGGTGTATATTGTTTTCTTTCTCTTGTGTTCAAGGACAATCTGGTTGCTCTGATCTCTTCATCCACAAGGGCATGGCTGCAAGCTCTTGCAGGGCCATCAGCCCTTTCCACAGAGGTGGACTTCTGGTGGGAGGATTGCTAAGTGCTCTAGCAGACAGACACTCTAGGCTTGAAAAGGGCATGCCAATGCCAAGGAATGAAGAACATCTGTCACCAAGCAATTGGCTCCCTCCTGATGTCCTTAGAAGCCAATACCACGGCACCATCTTTTGAGAAAAGAAGAAGCTTCATTGGAAGCTCTACCAGCAAGGAGATAAGGGGCAACACCCAAATATATCTCCTCAAGCTGGTGTCTAGAGGCAGGTTTTAAAGGCAAAGAGTAACATTGAGGAAGACAGAAAACTGCAAGGAGACATGATCTCATTGGGCTACGCAGAGAAAGAGTGCCGGGTCCTTGACTCTTAAGTTCATAGTACAACAGAACAGTGCACCCCTCACTTTTTACTTTGGTCCACTTTCCTTGGTCTGGTACTTAGGTTTTCTATACAGTTGACTTTTTTGTTCCAGTCAGCTCTTGGAGCACTAACAACAGGTACACTTTGTTCATCACGCATGCTCAGATTACAAGACTTGCAATCACTTATCACTTCATTCAGAGGTCAATTGAGGTTCTAAATCTAGAGAGATACGATATTGCAAGTTCAAGGTAGTTACTGCAGATGTTGCAGGACTTTGAGGTCCTTAGGGCTGGCAGTGTTGGATGAAACATGTTATCTTGGTATAAAACGGTGATTTTCAACGAAGGGCAACTTTGTCTCCAGAGAACATTTGACAGTGTCCAGAGGTACTTTTGATTGTCAACACTGGAGTATGGATGTGGGGATGCTACTGGCATAAAGTGGGTAGGTAGTGGCTGGGGATGCTGTTAATCATCCTACGAATCACAGAATAGCCCCCCACAACAAAAATTATCCAGCTCAAACATCGGTAGTGCCAAGACTGAGAAACCCTACTGTAAAAGAACTATTGATCAAAAGGAAGGGATATCATTATATGTGGGGATACCTTAACTGTGGCATTAAATTCTAAAACTTATCCTATATGAAGGAGGTGATATTCCAGACAGTCAGGAGGAAACTGGCATCTGGAAGGGTGATGAGTCTTTCGCGGATTTCTTCTTTACCTCAGTGAGAATGCATCCTTAACTGTCAACGTGTGCTCCTGTAGCAGATACCTGTTTTTTTTTTTTGGCTGTCCAACATCCATCTCTTTTCCATCTGGGGATAGCACCTTGATTTCCTTTGAGGGGTTACCCTTCCACTAGCCATAGAGTGAACATGTAGCCTGACCTGGGCTGCTCCAAGTCTATTGCAGAAGAAATGACATAAAGATGGCAATTGGCTAAGCCAATTTGATCCTGAAGAAACAGTCCTTGTGATGCAGTACCTAACTACCCAGAAAAAGTACTGCAAGTATCTCTTCAATGCCTGGTAGCTCGGTTTTATTTTATCCTGTTACCTTTCCAATAAATGGCTGCTATGGACCAAATGCTTGGATTCCCCCAAAATTCATGTTAAAGTCCTATTTGCTAATGTGATGTATTAGGGGGTGGTGCCTTTGGCAGGTGATTAGGTCATGAGGACAGAGCCCACATGAATGGGATTAGTGCCCTTATACAAAGAGACACAAGAGAGATGATCTCTTTCTCCACCACATGAGGACACAGCAAGAAGGTGGCCATCTGCAAATGAGGAAGAAAGCCCTCACCAGACACCAGGTCTGCTAGCACCTTGATCTCGAACTTCTCAGCCTTCAGAATTGGGAGAAATAAATGTTTGTTGTTTAAGTCACCTAATAATTTGTTATTGCCGTTACAAGTGACTAGGATAATTTTTTGTTGTTGTATATTTGTTTCAACTAGTGAGAACTGTCTTAAAGAAATAGCCAAATGTTTCTTGCTCACTGTTCCGGATGTTGGGTGATATTATGGATACGAATATCAGACTTGTCAGCCACTTCCTAACTGTCTACATTCTAGAGATTGATAAAGGAATTAACTCTAAACTCCCAGCCCAGTCTGCACCTCTGATGCTGAGTTGTTTAGCGTACAGGGAAGAATGGTTTCTGTAAGTTCACAGTAGTCTTGAAGCATCTGGTCCCATGAACAGCTAGATTTGCTAAAAATACTAGCTAAAGAGGTCGTTAGCTAAGAAAAACAAACCTGACAAAGCATTAAAGGAACTGAGAAAGCCCAACCTAAAATATCCCACATCCCTTCCTACTTACATTCTGGGAAACCATTTTGATTAGTCGTGTGGAGCAAAATGACTATTGATTGAGGAAGATAATATCATGTGATACCGAGAGACACTTTATAGAGGATCCCCCAAAATTTAATAAAAATACCATGAAATCGATTTTTTTAGTTCATTGTGTTCCTTATTTTTTAACTTCTAAAAGAATATTTCTTAGCATTTTAAAAAAAAAAAAGCAAAAGCAGATTCCCTTCCTTTGTGTCCCTTTTTTTTTAATCTAGAAGAATAACCACAGTGGAGATTGACCTACAATATACCCTATCGAATTCCAGGCATCTCCTCTTTCCTAACCAAACATAGACAGTTTTTTGTTTCTGTTGTGAATCATAAGATCAGGATTACATTAAACATATTTTTTAACACTTTTCTCTTTTCATAATCTATCTTTGACGTCCTGTTACATCAGTATATGCACATCTTACTAGTTTTTGATTTGTACCTATATAACGATGTTTTATCGGCACATTGCTGCTTAATTTCTGAATCATTCACTCAAAGAAATTTTAAAAATAATGATGATTAAAAAATAATGGTGATTCCACCTCAAACTGGCTAGTTTGAGTTTTGATTCCAGATAAATATCCCCTGATCGGCTGCACATGATATATGATTGCTTTTGTTACAAAAGGGCAGAAATACGCCTTGAGTATTTCTTCTGACCATCAAACCTGGAGGGCTAGAGGAAGACCCTAAATGAACTGCTCGGCAGAGAAAGATACAGCATTCTAGAAATACATTCATAGACCAAAGGAAACAGAGCAGCTAATTTCTCCCACACATCCCTTCCCCAAACCTGCAATCAGCAATAATTTTGGAGAAATAAAGCAAATGGATTGCCGCATTCCTACACGTCTATTACACTTGACCGTTGTTTGCAGGAGCTGCTCAGGACCAAATGTTTGGAAAGGAAGTTGGCTGGCCACAGTATCTTTTTTTTTTTTTTTTTTTTTAAGTTATTTTGCTGCAGCTGCAAAATAGAAAAAGAAAAAAAATCCAATGTACCCCCAACCAGAGACCATTTTGGCAAAATTCTCCAACTATTTATTTAAATAAAAGAACTTTCACATTACACATTTGTGCTTACACATGCTGAAACCTCTTGATAATCTGTTGAGGGCTTTACAATTTTTTTTTTTAACTTAAAAGTGTAGAGATGTATTTTTTTTTTTTCTTGCAAATGAGTGGCTCCTTTGATTCAGGATTAAGTGTTGCATTCCTTGGCTTCTGAGGCTGTGTATCCCTGACTGAGCCCCCAAAGACGGCTTGTTTTCTTAGGGGTTATCCCCATGTGGGCCAACAGGCAACATTAATATTGATGATGACAAAGTGTTTTCCAGAGTCTGCCTCAATGTTTGTGCTTAGCATGTGCAACCTTGGCCTTCCCTTCAGTCTGTATAATTGCTGACCTCTGTTCTAGCAAATAGTAAGTAAACACCCTAGTTTGGGGCAGTGTTTTAATAGCTGGCTTCTTAGCATGGCTCTGCAGGTCCTTGGGTCCTTCTGAATCTGCCTGTCTGCCCACCAGTCTCATTCATCACACTGGGGAACCCTGAGCCAACATGCAGTCCTTCACAGGGTCATAGTCACTGAACCTCCTCTGCCTTTGGTGCTATTACCGTCTCCACCTGGCCAAGCTGTCCTCCTCCTTCCAAATGTAGATCAAGGCCCAGCTTTTTTCTAAAATTTGTTTTGGCCACTTCTTGCTCTTGTCCTGTCTAGGTAGTATTAAGCCTCCACAGTTAGGTGGCATTTTGTTTCTGCTCTTACCACATACACAGTTTGCTATGGTCTGAATGTTTATACCCCCAAATTCATATGTTGAAACCCAACCCCCAAGGCAATGGTATTAAGAGATGGGGCCTATGGGAGGTGACCTGATTACCCTTGCAGATTTTTTAAGGACATGGTTAGTGTCCTTATAAAAGTAGCTTGAGGGATTTTGTTTGCCTTCTCCACCCTGTGAGGATACAGAAACTAGTTAGGGCAGAAAGTGAGCCCTCACCAGATACTGAATCTGTCGGCATCTTAATCTTGGATTTCCCAGCCTCCAGAACTGTGAGCAGTACATTTCTATTGCTGATAAATTATTCAGTCTAAGGTATTTTCTTGTAGCAGCCCAAACTGAGACACCACATAATATTAGTTATCTGTAATAGTAATAATAAATAATAATAAAAACATCTACATTTAATTATTAGGTTGGTGCAAAAGTAATCATGGTTTTGGCCATTACATTTTTTTTTTTTTTGAGATGAAATCTTTCTGTCACCCAGGCTAGAGTGCAGTGGCACAATCTCTATTCAGTGCAGCCTCCACAATCTGGGTTCAAGTGATTCTCCTGCCTCAGCCTCCAGAGTAGCTGGGATTGCAGGCGTCCACGACTGTGCCTGGCTAATTTTTTGTATTTTTAGTAGAGACAGGGTTTTACCATCTTAGCCAGGCTGGTCTCAAACTCCTGACCTTGTGATCCACCCAACTTGGCCTCCCAAAGTGCTGGGATTATAGGCATGAACCACCATGCCTGGCCGGTCATTACTTTTAATGGCAAAGACCACAATAACTTTTGCATGAACGTAATACTAGCTTACAGAAATGGAGCTAAGGAGTTATATTAGGTCATTTAAATATGATTTGATTTTGCCCTATTTTTCAGAGGAGGACATTAATGTCCAAAGATGTTACTAAGTTGCCCAAATGCAGACACCAAGCAAGTGGCAAAGCCAAGCACCATCCCAGCCAGTCTGAGTCTGGAGCCTGTGGTCTTCACCCCTGGGCTACACATCACACACATGCATGTCCTCGTCTTTTTGCTGAGTTGGGAATTGTGATGCAAAGTTTCCTGCTTCATCCACATGTGTTCACTGTCTTACATATATGGGGCCTCAGTATTGTGGCACTTTTCTTTACAAGTGCGTTTTCATCCAGACACTGAAGACAGAAGGTTTTTGGAGAGAGGTGTTGAAGAAATGGCATCAGGCTGCTTACTGATGGGGTGGGCTGAGTCCTCTAATATTGCCAGTGGTAGTAGCGACAGAATACTACCAGTCCCACAGAGGCCCATCTGTGGGATGTGGTAGGGTGGAGGAGGGTGTACTGCATCGAGTGACAGCCAGGTAGGGAGAGAGATTAAGTATGGGGACAAACGTCCGATGGCACACAAAGGGCAATCTAAACTTTAGGCATCTACCATGAGGCAGTCTCTTGATTTTTATTTTATACCCCTACCCTTTTAATTTCCTGTTTCTCATTTTTATATAGGAAACAGAGACTCACAGGGGGCTAAGTAACTTGTCCAAAGTTACACAGCTAGTAAGTGGCCGACCTCCCCATCCAGGCATGGGGCCAAAGTTGGCACCCTTGGATAGAGCATGCTGATTTTAGCTTCACGTCTAACATCACTGCACTGTCCTTCCTGGCACCGTGGGCTCTAAGTGTAATTTTGTGCTTTGGGGAAAAGGAGCCTATTGACTGCATACAGGAATGTTTAATGCACTGATGAGGAATAGGTGGGGGACAGAATGCCTTAGTCTGGCTTTGGAGGATGCTGCTGCACTCTGACATTGTGTACTTACCCAGCTTGCAAAGAAAATGAGCTGAAAAATGTAGTCAGCTGCCTTCACCTGGCACAGGGAGTCTGTGGTTGAAGGCTGCATGTACGCTATGCAAATAGTTCTTATCCACCATGTCAGTTAAGCTCAATACCCCTCCCTGCTTCCCATCCTTGGTATTATGAAAATATTAAAGTATTTCTTAGTATTATGAAATACTAAAGACAAATGATGTTGTATTTTAAATGCCTGTATTTTATGAAAGAGCGATATTACAAATACTGAAAAAGTTGCTCTCTTTAGGAAAGTTAATAGTTCTGGATCACCTTTCGGCAGAGGAGCTTTAAATTTGAGCATTAATGCTCCCTGTGTTCAATCCTTCTTCACCTGGAAGGGGAATGAAGGAATCATGCCTGGCATTTTTCAAGTCTGGACAACCATCATCCCCCCATTGTTTTTTTCAAAGTGGTTTCCTTTTAGTGCTAGATCTTTGATTTCATTTGTGGTAATTATTTTTGTGCCTTGGTTTCTGGGATTATAGTTGTCTGGTTCTGCATGAGTACAAATGAAGTGGAGTCTGTATTGGTTTTATTTCATTTATGACGGGATTCTTCCTTATGCCAGGTAGGGGGCCTAATGTGGTCTTACCAAAGCTTCCATGACCCTCTCTAAGTGACAGAATTGCATTTCCTTGCATCTTGGATAATGAATCACAAGTTTGATTGGGTTACAACAATGCACTTAGTTGAAAATATACTTAAGACTTTATTTTGGGGGATGCCATTCCAATGAATTTAGTTGTCCACTTTTTCTATTCCACTTTCAGGCCACAGTTTGTTAGTGTTTCCTAGCCTTTCTTTGCTCAGGTTCACTTAAAATAATTAAGGTTTTGGTGAAGGACAGCATGATGATTCCAACCGTAAGCTCTAAGAGACGGGGAAGGATGAGTCAAATAAAGATGCATGAAGGATGATGGGGAATCCCTTCTCTGTACACCAATTCTAAATTTGCAAGAAACTTGAACCGTGAAGTGCTCAACTGTTCTTCCACTCCATCTCTGAAGGTTATTATTGTCATGAAGAAAGTCTTTGAAGTGTTAGTAGGATACTTGTGGTTTCAAAACATTTTCTCCTGCTCTGGTGCAATGTCCCCACAGCTGTTTTTACTGCCCCCTCCTTTCTCCGACCCAAGAGGTTCTGCCAAACATGAGCCTTCTCCAAGTGACTTCAGCTCTCTGACCAAATAGAAATGGCTACCCCACTAAAAAACCAGAGATGTCCTCAGGCCCACAGTTTCCCCAAGATTTTAGACTCCCTTACCTAATAACCTGGGGACAACTTCCCATACCTTAGACAACTGTTGGTGTCAGTGGGAACTGCTAACTCCTTGTTTAGACACAACTAATTAAGATCCAAGATCAAGAATATGTTTCGTCCGTTTTCTACCTGATCAAAGGCTCTTCTCTTCTGGGGCAACCCCAAAGATTGGAGTAGCCTTTGTATTTTTTCATTGTCCAGGGGAAAAATTCACAGATGTATATCAATCAATCCTGGTTTTTTGGTTACTTAGGCAACTACCCAATGTTTATAATCATTTCTACCCAGGTATCTGTGGCAGCCTCTCACTTTGCTGCAGATGTCACAGTCATATGTGATCTAGAGTTTGAGAGGATTTTGCCCTGAAAATACCTTAGGAGTCTAAGATAGGCTTCAACATGGAGGAAATACTGTGTATTATTCAAGGTTTTCTTGTTATTTAATGACAGAGGAACTGTATGATTGGCTATAAGCTATGTCTTATTGCTGGGTTAATGACCTTAAGTAGGATGTCTGTCATATATGTCATCAGTAAATGTTTGCAGAATGAGCCACCTAAGGTTTTATAAGAAATAAACATGCCAAAGGGTTAGTTGGCACAGATGAGAGTGTTTTCTGGCTAATATTCTGTAGTAGTAAAAAAAAAAAAAAAGAGAAGGAAAGGTAAAAGCAACACTTTTTGATGTAAATGCTTTTAATGGGATAGGAAGAAAAAAAGAGGTAAAGCTAGTTGAGGTGAGCAAGTATAGAACCTTGGATTTGTAGTGTAAGATGAGTTTTCTTCCCCCCAAAATGCCCCTCAAGTGACAGAAAAAAATATATAAATAGTGCTAGAAGACAGAAATTAATACACTCAGATATTGAATTTTTAGGCAATAGTGAAGATGCACTAATATTAGTGGCAGGGAAAAAAACCCAAGAGTATCTTAAAACATTTATAGGAGAAAGCTCCTGTACAGGTAAAGGGTGGCTTTTCCCAGCCTAGAGAACCAAGCACAGAGTCAGCGGTCACCCAGATCAGCAACGTGAGTGGCATGATACAAAGACAGAAGGTTTCCACTGACAGTCTCCTCATGCCCTGCCTTCACCCAACTCTCTCCTTACTCTCCCATTCCTCAGAGTGTTTTGCTGAGCCTTTGGAGAAAACGGCTCTTTCAATGAGAACCTTTGTGTGTCTGCCCAGTGAGGAGCGACAGTGTACTACCTAGTGTGGGCAGAGCAACAGAGGTAATGCCAGGCAGAGGACCAGAGCCAGGCTGAGTCAAGAGGAGTGTGTAATGCAGAAAGAATCAGTGATTTGCAAGATAAAATCAAGGATGTCTCCTGGAACAGAGAACAAAAATTCTGAGATAATGATATCAGAACTCCAAGGATTAAAGGAAAACTCCTAAATGCCTTCTGAAAGAAGATGTCTTAAAAGTGATAGAAAGGCTGAAAGAAGAAAAGAGAAAATAAAGCAAAACATGCAAAAAATTTAAAAGGCTCAAAAGGTATGAAGACATGGGTCATACTGACCACAGTGCACTAAAAGCTGAAATAAATAAAAGAATGGAGGGGAAAACAGGAAATATAGTTGAATTTTAAAACTCTGGACAACTACTGGGTTAAATAAGATCTAAAATGGAAGCTAGACTGAATATAATAGGAAATGTAAATGAAGCAAGGTTTTCGACCAAGCCAGGAAATACATCCTGCTCGAAAGCGATGAATAACAGCTGCAAACACACCCTAATAATAGTACACTTTAGTGTGGACATCAAGGGAATTGTTTTAAAAGATGTGATAATTATGTATAATTTTTATTCTACTTGTTGAAATCTTGATAAAGTAAGGAATCTTCTATAACCAAGAAAATCAAAATTTGGTTTGACAAGATTTTGAAATAAGGGTAGCTCTACTCCCCTGAATGTTCACAGACTTAGCTTTGAGAGTGATTTACAAAGGCCTTAAAGAATAGGTGACTGCCAGGTCAATTAACTATTTCATTGCATTAAAACACACAAGCACACACACATACTGCTTCCAACTCAGACTGTGCCACTATTATATCAAAAAAATAGATCATAAAAACAACTTTACATGTGACCAATTAAAAAAATCCAAAGTAAATTTTTAGCAAATTTAACCCAGTAGAATATTAAGAGAATAATACATTATGACCAAGTAGATTTCATCCCAGAAATGCAAAGATACTCCAACATTAGCAAATCTCTGTTACATTAATTGTTTAGAGTAGAAAAACTGATGCTTTCAATCAATATTGAATAGGCACTTGGTAAAATTGAACTTCCGCTGCATATTAAGACGAGAAATTAGGCTCCACCATTTATTGTTGTATAAGAGGAGTTAATTTCCATGTTTCTGGAACCTAGTTATTTGCGAATCGTGAAATGGTTGGGGTTTTTCTTTTAATTTATTTAGGGTTTTAAAGTTTGTAAGAAGTACTACTCTAGGAATTGGGGCTTCTGGGGGAAAAAAAGACAGGTTTTAATGAGACTGATCTCAAGTCTCATGAAAATGAGATATTAAATAAAATAGTAAATAAATATTAAAACATAGTTACAATCATCTTGGCCTTCAGAAGTGTTAGGTTAATTGAAGAGTCATAGACTTGTAAACAATTTTTATCAAATAGGAATTTCTAGTTACTGTATACTTCAAAAGTATGCATTCTGGCATTCCAGTCAAAATCACAGTAGATGAAGCTCTCAAGAGTCCAAGATTTACACCTGATTTAAGAGTGCATTTCAAGATCATCTCCTAGAAGGAATTATTTCAGTTACCAAGGAGTCATTTTACTTTTAATTAAAAGACGGGCAATTTTGTGGAATTGATAATTCTGGTTTTCCCTCTCACTTCTGGGAATACTTCTGAGCCACATAACATCAATCAAATAACATGACTGTATTTGAAAAGATGCCATCGCCATGATGTACTAGATTTAACACAATATCTCTTTGGTATTTTACAATTACTGTGGCCTATTTGATAAGTCCAGGAGCAATAGCTCAACTGCTCAGCAATCATCACGGCAAGGGCTCAACCAGTCAGCAGATGTCCACCCTATCAGAGTGGAAACCTAGTAATCTGTGCTGATGCAAACCTGCTAGGGGCAAACCTGCTGAACATCAAACCTAGCTTGGTTCCAACGGGTCATAGTTGCACATTGGTGGAGCAGCTGAATACTACTTGATTTGAGGCACAGTCTCTTGGTTGACTGATTTAGTCTCAGAGCTTCAGGTTTTACCAGTGTCCCAACTAATATCCGTTTTCTGTTTCAGTCCAGGATCTGAAATTGCTGTTAGTTGTCATGTCTGTTTAATCTCTAATGTGTAACAGTTCTCAGTCTCTCTGTTTACTTTGAAAAATACTGGTGAGTTATTTTTCACAGTCTTCCTCAATTTGGATTACTCCTATGATTCATTGGGATTTAGGCTGAGGTTCTGTATATTTGCCAAAATACCACGGAAGTGTTGCTGGGTCCTTCTCAGTGTATCATATCAGGAGGCATATAATGTTAGCATGCCTTGCAACTGCTAATGTTATTTGTGATTACTTGGTTAGGGTGGCATCCATGTTTTTCCACTATAAAGCTACTATTTTTCCTTTATAATTAATAAGTGTCTTATGGGGAGATGTTTTCAGACTTTGCCAATGTCCTACTTTTTAATCAAACTCTCATCCACTAATTTTAGCATCTACTGATAGTTCTTGCCAACAATTACTCTGACTGTTGTGTTTTTCTAGAAGTGATTTTCCATTTCCATTATTCTTTCTGCATTTATTCATTGGAATTACACTGTTAGAAGAGCTGTTTCTTCTCCCTTCTTTATTCAGATGTTTATTTGTATCAGTTGGATTCATGATTATTTTATTTGATTACTGTTATTACGTCTTTTGTTGCTCACATCGTTCCAGTTTCGGTCATTGGGAGTTCCTTCAAGTTGGTTACTCTGTTCTTCTGACACAGAGACATCATTTTTTGAAACATTTACGTACTTTAAAGCTCACCTTATGTTGTACCTGCCCCAGCCCTGGAATCAACCACTTTTCCAATGAATTCTGGCTTATTTGATTGGGAATGGTATTTAGAAACCAAGATCTAGGTGCTAGGTGTGCTTGTTACTATTGGGTTGTCATTACTTCTAGGTCTCCTTAGTGGACAGAGTTAGAAAAGGTGTATATATACTCACATACATACATGCACATTTTTATACATTTTTGTGTTAAAGATACATTTTCTTTTTCTGAGGCATTTTTAAAAGGGACACAGACCACGACCATTAGCTTACTTTTATTTCTACATTTTTACTTGTTGCTTTAGTATACCATAGGGTAAGAATTCTAACAGCTCAAGCTCTTGAGAAAAAGGACATGAAAAGGCTTTGCTCCCTCTTGTGGTCAAACTGAGTAACTGGTTATTTCATGGTCTTGGAACAAGAGTTGAATGTATGAATGAGAAAATAGAGTGGCTCTGACCTATAGGGTAAAATATATAATCCAGTAGAAGTAGCTGGTGACTGTCCTGTAGCATAAGTGAACGTAAAGGGGGTAATTTATAGCTAATGCTTGTCTGAGTTGCTTCAGATCATAATATAACCAACATTTCACAAAAGGTGTTTGTTCCCATTGGATCCTCACCGCAATCTTGCAAGGTAGATTTTTATTATCCCCACTTTACAAATAAAGAACCAGTTTCAAAGAAGCTGAATAATTTTCTTGAGTTAATATAATTTCTTGGGAACTACAGCTGGAACTTGTGTGCTAAGAAAACGTTGGTCTGTTTTGTCATTGTTAACCCTCTGCTCTTTCTGCTGAAGAACTTTAAAATACATTAAACATTTCATTACAATGGAAGAAAATTGTCAAACCTTAACTCCAGAAAATCAGACTCATAATTTAATAAGGAAACGAATGAAAGAAAGAAAAGTAAGTCTCCTACACTTTGGCTCTTGGACATATTTTTTAAAGTTCATAAAAGTGAGAAAAAGACAATCCTATCACTGAAGTTTTTTGTTTTATCAAGTTAACACCTAGTTAAAACAGGTAATGGAAGCCATATAAATACAAAATCCAGACTCTCCACAAACTTCCTACTACCAGATGTGGACTGAGATACACTTCAGTCTGGGAAGTTGGCCACTATAAACCTTCTGAGAGTCGTAGATGAGTCATCTAACAATCTCACTCCATGTGATCACAGGTCTTTGTAGTGTTACTTGTGCTTTGGCTGAATAGACATATCACCATAAATCTACCCTTAACTAAAAGGATGCAGTTTCTCATTTTCATTTAGACAGATTTGAAAATAGGGATGAGATTGATCAATACACTCATCTTTCTGCAATCATCTGAGAGGCCAAAATGGCCTTGGGGATGATGAATGGCACGCACAATGTGAATCTCTAAAAGCTTCTGGTCTCTCAAGGTTATTACAAAGATAACCATGGGAAGTAATAAAGCTGTGTCGTTTATTTAAAGTGAGGACCCTAATCTTTTCTCTACTGGTACTTCCAACTTTTCTATTTCAAAAGTGCTGACTGGATAATATGAAAGAAAAGAAAGGTGCCAATTTTAAATCCTCGGGAAGTCCATTTGGTGAATGGATTCTAGAAAGGTAAAATCACAAATGTTTCACAGATAAAAGTTGGTGTTGGGTTAACTGTCAAATTGATGCAGACATAAGCTTTGAGATGTGTCATTTTTATCCAAATAACAATGCAGAAGCTACACAAAAAGATTCCCCTCCCTGCCCGTGGCAATGGACAGAATTTCAAGTAGAGTTGCATTACTTGGACCTGAGAGATTTGGGGGTTTGCGTGAAGTTCAGTTGGAACCATTTCTGTCTGATGAACTGTGAAATACAATTGCTAAACATGTCTTAGATGATCAAAATGAGTGAAATATGCTGTGAAAGGGAATTTCCAAGACAAGTTGGGAGAATACACAAACAAAAATAAAACCTGTGAAAACATAAGCAGCTGATAGTCTTTGAGGTCAAGGGTATTAAAGGAACCCACAGGTTCTATAACATTCTTCTCATTGCTTTTTCCTTGTCATCCTCAGCTGGCCATTGAGGAGACTGAGAGCAGGCTCATGCCGACATGTGGCTAGTGTGTAGGCATGAGCATGAATGCTCTCCTCCCACACACAGGTGCTGCCATGTGACGTCTGGACGCCACATGGCAAAACTCAACAAAGGTTATGCTGGGAAGGGACTGGGTGTGCCCTGAGTTCTGGTCCATTGCATCCAAGGGAACAATCCCCAGAATGACACAGGGAATGAAGAAAGGTTCATTTCCAGCCCATTCTATGCAGCAGGAAACGCAGTAACCATGCCAGTCCCTTCCTGTCCTATGGAAGCCTGGGGAACATAGGAGAAGTGTCTCCAGTGTACAGCCATGTGGAGCCTGCAGACCAGGTCCTGGAGAAGTTATGTTCTGTGATTAAACCATCTGAAAAGCAAAGTGGTAGGATGAGAAGGTTCACTCCGGGGGTAACCCACCTTATGACTTGTAATCAGGTTGAATAGCCCTGTGGACCTTGCTCACCTGGATGCCACCTAGTTCAGCATCCTGCAAGCACCAATACTCCAGCCCTTAAGGGCTCTCTTTCCAATTCAGTTCTGTATGTGCTGTTACCATAGCCTGGAATCCATGGATCATGTAGCTAGTACTCTCAGACCCTGCTCAGGTGCCCCTTCTCCAGGAAGTCTTGGAATTCCCATTCCCCTTCTCACCCTCTCATTGAGCAGGGTTCTAAGACTAGGTCTGGGCCCAGCAGGAAGAAGTGCTTGAGGTCCAAGTCTAGCACAGGAATGAGAGGGGAAGTAGAGGCAGGCAGGCAAAAATCTGCCATTTCAGGGTAAGTTGTGAATAGAACAAACAGTTCCGCGAGTAAAGTTAAGAGTTTGGAAACCTTGGACTTTGTCTCTTTTTCCCATCTTCATTGAGCCACCTGCTAACCCATGACTTGTTCTCCTAAGTGGACTCATTTATCGGGAAGGAGTATCCAGAGCCAGGGAGCAGTTACAGGTAACTCACCAGGCCATTTTTCTGTAGAGAGCAATAAGTCGGCCTTTGGGTTTATTTCTAAGTGTCCATGTGTTTAGTCAGTGCGGTTCCATCTACCGGAACCTGACTATCCTCAGCACACTGAGAAGGTGGGGTTCGTGTGCTGGGAAACTGAGCCAAGGTGTAGCCATTATGTGCCTGCTTGGGGTAGTGAGAGGCCTCTGTGGCTGTCTTTCATCAAAATGAATGGCCAGGCCCGGTGGACTTTCTCTTAATTTAGTCTTCTCCTTGCAGAGGCTTTTTCTTAAACTCAAGCTTTCCCTGGCAAACTCAGAACAGGATGGAAACGATATGGCTAAGGGAAATGAAGAGGAGGAATTATCTAGGGCATTTGATCCTTGTGGTCACTTTTCAGACAAGAATGTTCCATCCCTTTCTTCAAGAGCAGGAATTTGGTACCCACATTATCTAGATCATTACATTACTTTTCTTGGCATTTGAAAAGAAAATTGTTTTGTGTGTCTATGAGAAAGAGATTTAATGTATTTATATTCCTTTGATGCCTGCTTCCCCTCTGAGTTTCTATTACTGCAACCAATGATCCCCCTGCACGTAGTTTTGTAATGTGAAGCCCACACATAGCGCTCTTTTTTTTTTTTCAGTAAAATTGAGCTTCTAAAATTACCTAAGAGCTGCCAATTCTGAAAATTAGCCTTGGTTTAATTAGTTTTGAATGACAACAAACCCAAACTTGTTAAGGTAGAAGCTGAGAGGCAGGAGCACTATGGGAGTTTTCACACTGAATCTCCTGTGTGGCCTTCAAGCCAAAGCTTCAGGAGAGTATTGCTAAATAAAAAGAGTGGAAGATTAAGCGCAAATTAGGAAAACTTCTGTAAAACTGACACAGGGAAATCAGAACATTTCAAAGTTTTCTCCGAACTGAATAACAATGTAGATCCTCCCTGTTATTTTCTGCTTCTCCCCACAAGACCTGCATGCTGGTCAGTTTTTAGCAAAAGGTGCTCAAGTTGATACTAGGCATATTTCCAGTGCCTTCTAATCTGGCATCATGTTTAAGTGCAGGGCTGTGAGGTGGGCTCTGATGTGATCCCCATTCATGTCAAAGACTTAGCACTATTCAGTCTCATGGTGAGGGCTCAGTTGATGCTAACCACTATTACTCTATTAATTTCTGGGAGTAAGGAGACCTTCTGCTTGGGAATAAAACCATTTCTAATTGGCTGGTAATTGCTGGCCTATGTTTTAATGGTGGCTTTGAATGGGCAGAGTTTTCTAGTAAAATCTCTATAGGTATAAAGTATACAGGTGTCTTTGTAACTTGTTAATAAGCTTACTTGGAGGTAGAGATACTGTCTCATTCATCTTTGTGGCTTACCTACCATGTAGCACAGTACTTTTCCATAGTAGGTCTTCAAGAAACTTTTAAATAGTAAAATTAAAGCTCTGCATGTAAAGCCGCAGATATGCTATGTTGGTTTTGTGAAATCTTATGTCTAAGCAATGGCCGATCTACACGGAAGGGGTGATACCTGAAGAAGTGAACAGTGGTGTCTGGACAGATGCCATCTAACAGAACCTTCCGTGATGATGGAAATGTTCTGACCTGTGTTGTCCACTAGGGGAGCCACCAGCCACCAGTGACTGCCGAGCCCTTGGAATGTGGCCACTATGGCTGAAGTACTAAATGTTAAGGTTTATTCAGTTTTAATTAATTTCACTTGCAAATTACAGAGCCACGTGTGGCTAGTGCCTTCTATACTGGACAGCAGAGGCCTAGACCTCCAGTTGAGAATCTGGCAAAAAGGCCCATTTCAGTTGGATCCATTGAACAAAAGCAATGATCTCAAAGTGTCCCCCTCAGCCAGCGGCATCAGCATTGCCTGAGAACTTTATTAGACTTGCAGGCTTTTGGATCTCACTCTTCACCCTCTGAAACAGAAACTCTGGGGATGAGGCCAAGCAATCTGTATTTTTACAAGCCCTTTGTGTTTCTGATGCACCCTCCTGTTTGAGAACCTCTGATCTAATTTAAAATAAAGCAAAATGGGGTTCTGACCTACACTGGTCACTTTTCTCTGGCAGTGGTTTTCAGACCTCCACAGTATAGCCTAGCTGCATAGAAAGAATCCCTAGGCCAGTTTGTTACACACACGCACACACGCACACACACACACACACTCTCATACAGTCTCTCTCACACACACACACACTCTCTCTCTGTGTCTCTCTCTCTCTCCTCTGAGTTCTACCCCCTAGGGATTCTGATTGTCAATAACTGGACTAGGTCAGAAATCTGTACTTCTTTCAAAGCTCTGAGATAGTTTTGATGCACAGCCAAATTTGCAAATTTGGGAGCCACTCTTAGGCCTGGTGGGAGGGTCTCTGGAATTTTATCTCCCATCACGGCAGGACTTGACCCACGCCATTAACCTATGTCCTGTCCCTCCTTCCCTCCTGAGAGCAGTGGAGAAAGGGACCCCAACCTCACTGACTTTTCACAGAACGTTTTTCTATCACCCTTTAAATCAAAAAGGTTGCACCAAGGCCCCTGGACGCCAGGGGGCTCTGTGGAGACTTTGGGCTTCAGGCTTTTCTGTTGGGTTCTGGACTGTTTCTCAAACTATCCATGTCCAAGAACCAGATTTTTTCTCCAAGACTTTACAGATCAATACTTTTGTAAAATATAATAAAAGCTGTTAGAAGGACCAATGAAGGCATAGAAAATAGAAGGCCTAAGTTTCTCCAATAATGTTAAAATTTCAAATATATAAAAAAGTCACAAGAATTGCTTTGTATAGTGAACATCAACATACCCACCACCTAGATCGTACCATTAGCATTTTGTTACATTTGCTTTATTACTTTTCTATGCATATTTTTATTCATTAATCCAAGTTATTTTATTGATGACCGCAAAGTTAGTTGCTGACATTAGTGCACTTCACCCCAGGACAGTTGAGTACACATATCATGAACAGTGTTTAAATTTTTTTTCTTTAGTAGAGACAGGCTTTTGTCTTGTTGGCCAGACTGGTCTGGAACTCCTGGCCTTGAGTGATCTGCCCACCTCGACCTTCCAAAGTGCTGGGATAACAGGGGTGAGCCGCCACACCCAGCCAGGTTTCAGTACTTTTTACGATTTTTTGTTTGAGAGATAATTTATATACTGTGAAATGCACAGATCTTAAATGTATATTCAAAAATAATCCTCAGAAATGCATACACTTGCGTAAGCTCAAACTGTAACGAGATATAGAGCTTTTCCATCGTCCAGAAAGTTCTCTTGTGCATCTTACCAGCCAATTTCCACAATGGTCTAACCACAAGTCCCATGTTTTCATTATTCAATTCAACAGGAATAACATTACTTTGTCAAATTGCCATTAAATTTTCTAAATATACATTTGTAATTCCTGAACTTACCTCCTCATGCACTGGTGATAAGCAGCTCCTAAACAGCCTTGCTGGGGGCCCAATGTGTAAGTAAAGCCTGTTCTGAGATGTTGGGTTTCCAGCCCAGGGCACCGTGACCCTGTCAAAGCCCACTTGCTTGGAAGCCTCCAAAGCCCGTCTCTCTGATGGGCACATCCTGTGACATCTGCTACTTACTCCCTGTGTTCTTGTTATTTTCACCTCCAGAGGGAGTGAGGGAGAGATTAAACGGTGGGGTGGGTCTGTAGGGAGAATAAGGGAAATTTCCTTCTTCACTTTCTCCCTTCTCTGCTACTCAGCAAGGGGAGCAAATGAGCTCCAGGGTGGGAATCCCAGCGCCAGGAATAATTCCTCCAGGAAACATTCCAGTCTTCTCCCCGTTACACTGCCTCCATGTCTGCAGATGGTCTCCATGCCTCAGCAGGGGCAAAGGGTGGTGCTGCCTCCTTAGACTGTGGAAGGCTGAGCTATGGGCAGTGATTCCCACCACAAGCTGTTCCAGAAGAAGGTAGCTTCCTTTCATCCACACCTGGAATGGGGTCTCGCCTAGACACTGGTGTATTTAGTTACTTCACCTTAAAATGAGTTTGTGGCACCTAAGCGATGCTCTCAGACTCCACTGCAGATGTGGTTTTCAGAGCTGTGGCTCTCAGGAAGAAGGTTTGGAATTGCAGGCCAGTCCTCTGGAGGGTTGTTGGGTTGGCTCCACGGTACACTCAGTTATCCCACAAATAACGATGGAGTATGTGCTGTCAGAAATGCACCCACTGCGGGCTGGAAGGCTCGTATTGCAGGAAGCTGTGGCTCCCGCCCTGAGAGCCTACAGTCTGGCTGGGGAGGGAAAATGTGAATGGCTAGTACAATAGTGAAACCTCATCCTTATTAGGCTTTTACTGTGTAACATTTTGTAACGGAGAAAACCAGGACACGGAGATATTGAGTGACTCTTCCAAGTTCCCACAACTCAATAGTGGGACCAGGAGTTATGTGGAACTAAAAAGCAAGAGCCAGCCCTCAGACCCAGAAAGTCTGACTAAAAAACTCACGTTCCTACCCAGTATGGCGCACTGTCCCTCTAATAATTGCTGACTCTGTGGGTACCTACTAGTTGTAAGGTCCTCTTTGAAATGCTTTGCATGTATGGACTAGGGATTTAATGGGTGTCCCAGGGAAGATCTAAGAGGACCCCAGGAATTCCAAAGGGAGAATCATTTTCAGAGAATGCTTCATAGACAGTTGTTTTATTCAAATAACTATTCTACATATTAAGATCTGGTTTAGAATCCAAACTTTTCACAAGATGTTTCTGATTAAATGCATTTGATTAAAACTAAAATCGGAATTCTAGAATGAAAATGGTTACAGAAAATTCTAAAGGACATACGGGCGTGTCTGAGGTACTCCCTGTCAATTTCAGAAGCAGTATAGAATCATGGAAGCCCAATTATGGCATTACCATCTAACTGGGATCTTCAGAATTTCTGACTTGCATCTTTCTGGACATAGGGTGGAAAGAAGAAAGAAAGATGTAAAGAATGACAGTAAACATTTCTCACCATCAGACCTACCCTAAAAGAATGGCTAAATGAAGTTTTCTAAATAGAAAATAAACAATTTAAAAATCTGAAACATCAAAAAGAGTAAAAATATAGGTGAATACGGAATTTACTCTCTTCGCGAATTTTCTAAATTACATTTGACAGCTGAGGCAAAAATTACAATGCTGCCTGTTGTGGTTCTAAATATTCTTTTATAATACTTAAAAGAGTGACTTAAAAATATGACCAAACTATAGACCATCTTTAAGAAGCTGTAAACATAGGTAGACTGAAAGTAAAAGGCTAGAGAAAGATACATCATGAAAACTCTAATCAAAAGGAAACAGGGGTGACTATATAAATGTTAGGTAGACTTCAAAACAAAATTACCAGAGCAGAGAGGGACATTATTTAATAATAAAAATATAATTCATCAAGAAAACACTGCGGTCTTAAGTGTGTATGCACCAAACATAGAGCTGTAAAAGGAAGGAACTGAACGGAGAAGTTGACAAATTCACAATTACTGTATAATACTTCAGTACTCCTGTCTCAGCAATTAATAGAACAGCTAGGCATAAAATTAGCAAGAACATAGAAAAACTCAACATAATTGCTGACAGGATCTAATCAACATTTACAGAATACTCTACTCAACTAAAATGTAAAACACTTTAGTGTACAGCATTATGATATACCATGATAGATCATATCTTAGGCAATAAGAGAAACCTCAGCAAATTTAAAATAAACAAAAATCATATAGTATATTTTCTCTGACCACAATGGCACTGAGGTAGAAATCAATAACAAAAAGATAATTAAAAAATCTCCAAATCCCTGGATGTTAAATAACACATTGCTAAATAATCCATGGGTCAAAGAGGAAGTCTTAAGGGAAATAAAAATATGTTGAACTAAATAAAAAAAAAAAAAAAAGGAACATACCAAATTTGTAGGACAAAGCTAAAGCAATGCTGAGAGAGAAATTTATAGCACTAAATAAGCAAATTTGAAAAAAAGTCTAAATAATCAAAACCTTGATCTTTAAAATCTGAAAAAGAAGGGCAAAATGAACCCAAAAGGAGTAAAAGAAAAGAAATTATAACGAGCAGAAATCAATAAAACTGAAAAGAGGGAAAACAACAGAGAAAAATCAATGAAAATATGAGTTATTTGAAAAGATCAATAAAATTGACCAACTTCTAGCAAAATTAAAGATGAAAGAAAACATGAATTACATCAGGAATGAAACGGGATATAACTATAGACCTCAAAGACAACAAAAGAGAATACTGCAAAAAACTCTACACATATAAATTTGACAAATTAGATGAAATTGCCAATTTAAGCACAAACTACCACAACTCAACCAATAGTAGACAGATAATGTGAATAGCTCTATAACTATTAAGGAAATTGAGTTTGTAATTTTAAAGCTTTTCCAAAAAGAAGCCTCCAGTTTCAAATACTAGATAGATAGCCTATAATTATACCAGATCACACAGATAGTAGATAGATAATGTGAATAGCTCTATAACTATTAAGGAAAATGAGTTCATAATTTTAAAGCTTCGCCAAAAGGAAGCCTCCAGGTTCAAATAATTCCACTAGAGAATTCTACCAAATAGCTGGAGAAAAAACACAAGTTTTGCAAAATCCCTTCCAAAAAAAAAAAGGGCGGGGGGGAGTAATGCTTCCGAATTCATTCTGTACATCCAGGATTGTTCCAGTATCAAAACCAGACCGAGATAGTTCTAAAAAAATGAAACAGACCATTATTCTCATAACTATAGACACAAAAATCCTTAATAAGATTTTAGCAAATAGAATTGAACAATATATATAATAAAAATTATACAACATGTCTAAGTGGGGTTTATTCTAAGGATGCATGCCTGGCTCAATATTGGAAAATCAGTCTGTGTGATCTCGTATAATTATAGGCTATCAAAGAAAAATCACATGATTGTGTCCATTGATGCAGAGAAAGCATTTGATAAAATTCAACTCCCATTCATGATAAACTCTCAGAAAAATAGGAATAGAAGTAATGTCCTCAACCAAATAAAGAGCACATGCAAGAACCTACAGTGACTGTTAGATTTAGTAATGAAAGGAAGGATTACTCTCTAAGATGAGATCAAGGCAAAAATGTTAACTCTCTCCATTCTTATTTAACATAACACTA
The DNA here is from genome assembly GCA_963573385.1 of Cacajao melanocephalus. Taxonomy (NCBI): domain Eukaryota; kingdom Metazoa; phylum Chordata; class Mammalia; order Primates; family Pitheciidae; genus Cacajao; species Cacajao melanocephalus. The sequence goes on along the minus strand of CAUYLG010061673.1, from coordinate 6,452 downwards.
GAAGTTCTAGCCAGTGCAGTAAGGCAAGAAAAGGCATTCAAATCTTAAGAAACAAAATTGTCCCTATTTGCAGATGACATGGTTGCCTTTTTTGATAATTCCAATGAATCTACTAAAGAAAAAAGGCTCCTAGAATGAATTAGTGAGTTCAACTAATCTGTGGGACAATCAGTGTACAAGAATGAACTGCGCTTTTGTATAGTAGCAATGAACACATTCATCAAGAACGTAGTAAGAAAATGACGTTCAGGCAACAGTTTAGAGGACAAACACTGTTTCGAGAGCTGGAAATTCTAGGACTCGGCTTAAGTTACAAAATGAACTTTGGTCAATTCACTTAGCTTGGTCTACCTGTTTTCACTTTTTGGATATGAGGAGATCAGACTCAAAATCTCTGTAATAACTTCAACTCTAATATTATCTTCTAATTTCATTTTAAAGTAACTTTATGACTGTAAGAAATGAATGTCCACCAATGATGGACTGGATAAAGAAAATGTGGCACATATACACCATGGAATACTATGCAGCCATAAAAAACGATGAGTTCATGTCCTTCATAGGGACGTGGATGAATTTGGAAACCATCATTCTCAGCAAACTGACACAAGAACAGAAAATCCAACACCGCATGTTCTCACTCATAGGCGGTTGTTGAACAGTGAGAACACGTGGACACTGGGAGGGGAGCATCACACACTGGGGTCAGTTGTGGGGTGCTAGGGGAGGGACAGCGCGGGGTGGGAAGGGTGGAGCGGGAACACGTTGGGAGAAATACCAGATATAGGTGATCCCCCGTTAAGGCAGCAAACCACCTTGCCATGTATGTACCTGTGCAACAATCCTGCATGATCTGCACATGTACCCCAAAACCTAAAGTACAATTAAAAGAAATGAATGTTCTTTATTAGGTGGAAGACATACCTAAAGACATAAGGATAAAAAGAACATAGTCTTATATATAACTCAGAAAAAAGGATCTCAATGTTAAATATTTTGTTGCTTTTTATGTATAGTTGTTTCCTGAGCACATAGGCATAGAGAGAAAAAATTATACCTATTATACACACATATTTTTATACACTGGAGTCATAGTCCCTGTAAAATTCTATATCTGACTTTTTCACTTGGTATTATATTGTATTTTTCCATATCATTAAAATTCTTCAAAAATGCAATCCTTATTAGTGCTATAATAGTCTGCTGAATGGAACAGCTACAGTTTATTTAACTAGACTCTTAGTTTCTTTAAGCCTGTCTGTGTTTCGAAGAAAACTGTTGCTGATTTGTGCCATTTGTCCCAAACACAATTTTAGGCTTTTACCCATGCCTCCCCAATGCCCCCATTTAGTCAAACTAGGAATTGAGGTATGACAGAGCGGGAGCAAGTCCTGCTGCCCAGTGGTGTGGGTCTGCAGCTCCAGCTGCTTGCTTATAGCCCAAGGCCCCACCTGTTTGAGGGAGGAGGAGAAGAGTGCTTTAGTAGAATGAATGCATCCTTTTCAGAGCAGTACAACAGTTGGGAGAAGGTATAGTCTCTGAGAAAGAGAGAAGCTGCAAAAAAGGGAAAGGAAGGCGTATGGCAGAGGGATGGGAGGAAGCGCCTCTGCAGAGGCAGTGTCCCGTGGGGACTTCTCATCTTTCACCTCCGGGCTTCCCAGAGCACCCCTGCCTACTTTCTGCTCCCCAAGACTTCCTTGGGTATGGCTGGCACTGGGCCATCCACATGAAAAAGCACAATAAAAATACAATCTGCAGCAGGCGCAGCAGCCCAAAGAGGATGTTATAGTCAAGACCACAGACCCTGGCCCCGGTTCAGCAGATGCAGGAGCGCAGCCACAGATGTGGAGAGAGACAATAGCTATACTCATAACAAACACTGCAGAAATCATCATTTGCTTCAGATGGACTTCCAGGCTCTCACAGGATGCAGCCATCAGCAGAAAATGCATCTATCAGGCTTTCTTTGGAATAAAGATGGCCAACGTTATATGATAGAGAAACTGGTGATTTTTGTTTTGTTTTACCTGCTTCTGGCACTGTTACAACTTTGTTAGTATTCATATTTCCAGTCCTCTTTTATGGTTTATCTTTCTGCAAAAGAAATCCCCACAGATTCTAACATGCCCAACTTTTGGTATAAATCAGAAATAACTATTGGGTTGTGTTGACAGTCTTTAATTTTGATTTAGTTTATTTCAGTAGTGTGTGCAGCCCATTAGACTGATGCAGAAGAAATAACTTCCAATCCTGTGTTTGTCATTCATGAAGTGTGTGACTTTGGACAAATTATATGTATGATTTTGAACAAATGACAACTCTTATGGATCTCAACTTTCCCAATTATAATGAAATTGGATAATTGATGATTTTCCAAATTTTCAGCACTCTGGAACCCTTTATTCAAATCAAATCTTGCATGAAAAGACCGAACGCTGACAAAACCAGGAGTGGTTTGTTCTTCTCTAATCAGAACACACATTGCCATTAGTCCTATATCAGAGACCTAGGAGTTCTCTGTTCTGCCTGCCATTTTTGCCCTTTGCTTCTGTGATTATAGGAAAGTGTGTGTGTGTATGTGTGTGTGTGTGTGTATGTGTGTGTGTTATGGCTGAGGCAGTAGGGTGCACCCAGGAAGCTCAGCAGCTGTTTACTCATGATTATGTTGGTAGCAGTATTACTTATAATAACCAAAAATGGAAGTAAACCAAATGTCTATCAATTGATGAGTCGATAAACAAAATATAGTATATCCATATGATGGGCTATGACACACCATATAAAGGAACAAAGTCATAATGCATGTACAACATGGATGAAACCTTAAAACATTATGGTAAATAAAAAGACACACAAAAGGTCACATACTGCATGATTCCATTTATATGAAATGTCTGAAATAGGTAAATCTATAAAGAAAATAGATTAGTAGTTTTCAGTGGCTGACTTACGGGGTGGGTAGGAGACAATGGAGAGTGACCACTCATAAACACAGGATTTCTTTTTGGAATGATAAAGAATGTTCTCAAATTAGATAATGGTGATGGTTGCATGTGTTTGTGAATAGCAGCTGAAAATGTACACTTTAAAAGAGTGAATATTATGGCATGTAAATTACATTTCAAGAAAGCTGTTATTTAAAAAGATTATGAAAAGCTATGTGCTTATATATTTAAAAACTTAATAAATACCTAATAAATACTTCGTAAGTACAAAATACCAAAATTAACCCTGGAAAAACAGAGAAATTAAATTAATGGTTAAGTATTATACAGATTAATATAGGATTGAAATATCTTTCTTGCCACAAATCCTAGGAGAAGATGGTTTTACTGGTGAATTCTACCAAATTCTCAAGAGAGAGCTAATTCTAATCTTAACTAAAATTTTTGGAGAGTTCTACAATGGTGGTGTAGAAACAAGCTTACTTTACTTCCCAGCCCCCTCCTCTGCACCCAGAAAACCAAAAATAAATACACAGTACCAAGATTATCACCAGCAATATCTTAAAACTCAAATAAGAGGGTGAGACAGTCCCCAGGGCCACACAGAAGTGAACAAACCTCAAGCAGATGGTAAGGGAATTGGATTTCCACATCTGTGATGCCCCTCCCCCTACTCTGCCCAGTACCATGCAGAACATTTCTCCCCAACTCCTGTTTTTTACACTGGAGAAAGTGAGATCTGGATGAACAAGTAGCTCCCCCATCATCTTGAGTTCCTTGGCAGGAGAGCAGGAGACCTATCTTGCCCTAATCCACAGGAGGCATCACAAGGGCCAGAAGGGAAAAATATTCCAGAGGACAGACAGAGACAAAGGGGGACGGGTGGGACTACCATCCCTACCCCTTGAAACTCTGCCCTTGTAACTCAGCCAAGTATGATGCCAAATTCATGTGCTTGTACAATACCATGCTGTACAAGGTACATTCCACAGGTATCCTGGGAATGAACCCCTAGCCAGCCTTCCCACACTGCTAAGGTACCTTCTTTGGCACCTCTTCCATTCAGGATGGGCAACACTCCAGTTGTTTACTAGAGCTGAGGCCAACCTGGGCTTAAGGTGCCTCTTAGAGCTGAAAAGGAGATAGTAACATATCAGTAAAGTAACATAGCAACAAAGCAAATATATTCAATAAAAAGCAACACAGAGAAGACTGGAATAAATAACTTGTCTTTCAAGCAAATACACAGATGACCATCCACAAGAAACAAAAGCAAACGGGGGGAACCATTGTCTCCCCACATAGACAAAGCAAGTAACCAGAAACTGACCCTCACAAGATGGTGATATGTGAGCTCTCTGACCAAGAATTCAAAGTCATAGTTTTAAAAATACTCAGTGATTTCTAAGATAACACAGGAAGGCAATTCAGAAATTTACCAGAGAAATTAACAAAAAGATTGAAATTTAAAAAAAATCAAACAGAAGTCCTAGAACTGATAAATGGATTTGTGGAATTAAAAACTTAATTAGAGCCTCTCAGCAGCAGAACAGATGAAGTAGAGAAAAGAATCAGTGAGTTCTGAAATACACAGTTGGAGGAGAAAAAGGAAAAAAAATCATAAAGAATGCCTACAAGATATAGAAAATGACCCCAAAAGACCAAATTTAGTAATTTTTGGTGTTCAAGAGGCAGCTGAGCAAGGACAAAGGGTAAAAAGCTGATTTCAAGAAATAACAAAACTTTCCAAAATTTGAGACAGAGATAAATATTCAGGTATGGAAGGTCAGAGAACATCAAACAGATTTGACCCAACAAAGACTACCCCAAAGAACATAATAATCAAACTCTTAAAGGTCAAGGACAAAGAGAGGATCCTAAAAGCAGCAGGAGGAAAGATACAAATAACATATAAAGAAGCTCCAATGCATCTGGTGACAGACTTCTCAAAAGAAACTCAGCCAGGTGCGGTGGCTCATGCCTGTAATTCCAACACTTTGGGAGGCAGAGGTGGGTTGATGACCTGAGGGTAGGAGTTCAAGACCAGCCTGGCCTACATGGTGAAACCCTGTCTCTACTAAAAATAGAAAAAATTAACCAGGCATTGTGGCAGTTACCTGTAATCCCAGCTTCTCAGGAGAGTGAGGCAGGAGAATGGCTTGAACCCAGGAGGTGAAGGTTGCAGTGAGCTGAGATTGTGCCATTGTATTCCAGTTTGGGCAACATGAGTGAAACTTGGTCTCAGAAAAAAAGAAAAGAAACTCTACAGCCCAGGAGTGATTAGAATGACATGTTCAGAGTGATGAAAGGAAAAATAATTGTCATCCAAGAAGACTGTGTCCAGCAAAGTTATATTTAAAATATGAAGGAGAGATAAACTCTTTCCCAGATGAACAAAAACTAAGAAAATTTACCATCAGACCCATCTTATAAGAAATGCTAAACAGAGTTCTTCTTCTAATGTGCAAAGGAAGACATCTGAAGGCATAAAACTCACATGTAAAATTAAGTACACAGACAATCCCAGAGTACTCAAATGCTGTAATCGTGCTGTACAATGCACTCATAACTTTAGTATGAAGCTAAAAAGACAAATCTATCAAAAACAGTAATAATTACAACAACCTGTTAAGAGATAGGTAATATCAAAATATATAAACTAAGCCATCATAAAGTCAAAGTGTGGAGAAGATGGAAGTATATTTTTTCTTTAAGTTCTGAGGTACATGTACAGAACATGCAGGTTTGTTACATAGTTACACATGTGCCATGGTGTTTTGCTGCATTCATCACCCTGTCATCTACATTAGGTATTTCTCCTAATGCTATCCCTCTCCTAGCTCCCCAGTCCCTGACAGGCCCTGGTGTGTGATGTTCCTCTCCCTGTGTCCGTGTATTCTCATTGTTCAGCTCCCACTTATGAGTGAGAACATGGGGTGCTTGGTTTTTGGTTCTTGTGTCAATTTACTGAGAATGACAGTTATCCATATCCCTGCAAAGGACATGAACTCTTCCTTTTTATGGCTGCATAGTATTTCGTGGTGTATATGGGCCACAGTTTCTTTAGCCTATCATTAATGGGCATTTGGGTTGGTTCTAAGTCTTTGCTATTGTCAGCAGTGCTGCAGTAAACATACATGTGCATGTGTCTTTATAACAGAATGAATCCTTTGGGTATATACACAGCAATGGGACTGCTGGGTCAAATGGTATTTCTGGTTCTGGAATCTGGAGGAATCACCACACTGTCTTCCACAATGGTTGAACTAATTTACACTCCCACCAACAATGTAAAAGCATTTCTATTTCTCCACCTCCTCTCTAGCATCTGTTGTCTCCCGATTTTTTAATGATTGCCATTCTAACTGGCATGAGATAGTGTATCAATGTGGTTTTGATTTGCATTTCTCTAATGACCAGTGATAATAAGCATTTTTTTAATATGTTGGTTGGTTGCATAAATGTCTTCTTTTGAGAAGTGTCTGTTCATATCCTTTGCCCACTTTT